>JAVJIF010007925.1:0-154340 GCA_038442645.1 Agave tequilana
TTAGCACTAAATTTGGTTTTGGTTAAAATATATAAACTTTGAACTCCAAAAATCAAACCGGTATTTTTCTAAAAGAAAACTCTTTTGTATTTCCAAAATAAAAATTCTTTTATGAAAACTTATCTAAATCAAGAGTGTGTGTGTGTGTAAGATATACTTGAGCAATCACCAACTAATCTATCCTTTATATTTTATCTAAAAACAAAATCTTATAAAAACAAACCTAGACACAAGTCTTGATCTTGAAGGTCTTCACTTGAAGTCTTCACATCTCTTGACTTGGTCCAAAACACGATCCATAGAGCTAGACTCCTCTTGAGTACTTGATGTGGTCTTGATGAGCACAAGCTCTTGAATCAAAACCGTGCTAGCTCCAAAACATGACTTTAAATCCTTTGTTGAAACTTACACACCTACTAAGATCTTGATCACAAATCTGAAAACTAAATAAACACAAGATCATTAGTACTATAACTACATGAGATTGATCATCATCAAAACTAGAGTGATAGGCCTTTGGGCCAACACCTTGAACCAAGCCATGGAGTCCCAACCAGCACTTGATGATATCGTGGCTAAAATTGCTAACCTACTCCAAATCATAAATTCTTCCAACCAAAACTCGAAAAAGTAGCGTTCCTTGTGTGGTTCTCACAGTTAGAAAATTCAAAGAAAAGTTTGATAATAATAAGAGAAAGAACACTAAAAAGGACTTTTCAGGGTTATTTCCACAACTAAGTGCTACAAATATCTAGGTTATGGGTATGTTGCTGCCAACTGTTCAAGCCCATTTAAATTACCATCAATGATAGAGTTCTCATTGAAGCACTTAAGTCTGATAGTACTATTTCTCCGAAAGTCACTCATATGATTAAGGAGTTTACTGTTATTCGTCCTCTCCCTTCGCTGGCTCTACTGTCAAAATCACCTTCTCCACCTCCTTTACTATCGCCTCTTACTGTCGTTACCTGTTTTGATCACCACCCTTCCTCCTCTATTGCCGACGCTATCCCTTTTTCTCTTATGTCCCATGTTAGATACTAAATCAAAATTTTTCACAGACATTATCTCCATAGCCGATCAGTATAAAGTCAATGAGAGTCTGCATCAACAGTTGCATCATCTTTACATTACACGTACACACACCACATGATGAAATTAGTGATAAAATTGTACGAAACAACGCCAACCATGAGATATGAACTGATGATAGGAATATATTAAATACTTTTAACATTGGTGATGTTCAAAAATGCATGCTTGTAGTTTAATCTATTTCAAATCTTAATGACATTGAACTATAATATTTATGTTATAGATCTTTCTATAGATTTTGACATCAGTTCTACTTTCAATATTGATTGCTTAGTAGATTATAAAGGTCATGATATTATCCCATTTGTTGACGAGCCTTCTCCTGAGCCTATTTTCGAGTCTCTTCCTTTCACCACTACCAGATGTTTTACCCTATACAGCATGTCAAGTTGATAAATTCTTAGATAATAAAATTATCACCACCCAAGATGGTGAGATTCAAAAATATCTGATTTCTTGGATAAGAAAAGTACCAATTGATGATACATGGCTAGACCAAAGTGGACTGCCAAAGATTGATATGAAATTTTGAACTAGAATGAAAGCACTACCACTTCTAACTCGACGCAGTCGAGTAATCTCCAACACGGGGAGAATGATGCAGACATCAAGCTATATGTATCACCAATGGAGAAAACGCCTCGTTTCAATTTTCTACTAGTAGTTGAACTCTATGTATTTTAGTTTCCTTATTTGAGAGTTATATTTTTATTAGGAGTTTGTTTCTAAATTTGAAATTATAATTCTATTTTGATTAATGTTTTGGTTGAGTTCTATTCAATTTTGTACAAGCCTATAAGAGCATCTTGTATCAAACAATATTGAAGGCAATAAAGAATTTTATGAAAATTTCATAAAATTTGTGAGTTTTGAGTTCTCTCCTAGATATCTCTCTTGTGTGTAAAGCCTTAGAGAAACCCTAGATTGGTGATGTGAAATTCTAACCAGCCTATCCTCTTTCTTGTCTCCTCTCTCTTACAAAACTCTAATTTTTATCTTCGATCTTTAAATCCTTTCTAAACCTTAGTTCTTTTTCTCCAATTCTCAATTCAAAATTCTAGAAAAAAATCAGAGAAATATATTGCTACAGTTCAGCTGCTACAATAAACAGAGATGCTACAGTAACAATATGCACAATGAACAGTAAACCTGTTATGCAAAACAAACCGATTAAGAAAGTAAGCTAATTTTCAGGCCATATCTCATCTGTTTGGAGTCCAAACTACGCACAATTTGAAGCGTTAGATTCGTGAAAGCAAACTCTAAACATTTACAATCATAATAAAGACATTGAGATCAATCTGATCCTCAATAGATATGTTTCTCATCCAAATAGGTTATTTCGACTTTGATATTTTAATCTCTGATTTATCGATTTAACTGTTGTCCACAAACGGAAGATTGTGCGTATCTACCTACCTTTGAGTTCGCTAGTTTTAATACTAATCGTAGAATCTTTTGCCTGCATATTAATTATCTTTAATTGATTTATGATTGAAATTGGAGTGTTTAAGCATGTTATTTGTTTTTTTTTAATTCATATCTGCATTATTAGTTCTAATTATTTCACCAACGATCGTCTTATGCGGTGAAGCGTGATGAGTGTTTTATTACTGATTTTCATACTCATACACACGTTTCACATTAGTGAATCACTGATGTGCATCAATCTCTGATCTTGTTGCTCAAGCGGCACTGTAATACTGAACTCGAACATGCCAACTCAGATATTTGTCCCCAAGAATTGAAACCTGCTGCTCAAGTTATGCTATCATTTTGATTTAAGACATCTCAATTGCAGATGCATGTCTCAAAACCAATTTAAGTCATTAGGACATTTCAAAAACATCAAATTTCTCAGGTTCATGCCGCCTTAACTGATACATGTACTACTTTGGTTAAAATGTATATTGTTCATTGTAAGCATTAATTGGTGCTTTCAGGATGTTGGAATCTTGACGCTTAGAAAATTCAAGATGCAAAATGCGACCAAGGCCTTGTATTGTTCATTATGGACCAATGGAATGTAGGTGTTGTGTTTTTTTTCTCAATGCATTTGTGATTTGATAAAGGCAACAACAATGCTTTTATGAGCTTCCATGGATTATGCTTAAGTTTTTTATGCATTTATGATTGATAGAATCATCAAAAAAAGAGCCAAGAGCCATAAAGAAAGACCAAACTCAATTTTTGTTTCCTTCAGTTTATTGGAATGATGTGAAATATGTACGTCTGCGAAAGCAATAGATAAAATAACTCAATCAAATGTTTCACCAAAAAGAATGATCGTTAGAAAATCTTAAAACAGATAGTATCAGCCATGTTTCTTTAGCATACATATATTAAATCAATTCAAATATCAAGTATTAATTAAATATTGTTATGATGCAGATAACAGATTCTACTACCAATAAAAAAGTTAGAGCAAATACAAAGGAGAAATAGATTCACACGCTCTCATTAAAGTGTAGAATAGATAAAGATTGATAATAAGTTAGAGATATATTATCGGACTATAAATAAATAATTTTCAAGATTGAAATTATGCCTCAAATGCTGATGAAGAAATCTGGATAGCTAGTTGGATGAATTTAAATTTGATAAGGACTCAGCCTGTTGGTTGTATTGTTTGAATTTCTTATGCACATGCTTGAATGTGTGACGTCAATGACAAAGAGGAGAAGTCGTGGAGGTGAGGAGGCGGTTTTCGACAAAGGGGAAAGTAGTAGGCGATGACGAGAACTCGACAACAATTTGAGAGGAAGAAATTTAATATGGACAGTAAAGAGAGGGGAATAAAGATATTTAATAATGATAAACTGATTAAGATATCCCACCACTAATCAGAGTCTAATAGAAAATTTCAGCACTATTAAAAAGATGATTCATCATTCAAAGCAAACTTACAAAGAGAATAACAAATTTATTGATTTTATTGTATAAGTAAATGCATGAGGCCTTTATATAGGCTACAAAATTGTACTCTCCTATTTCTATTTGGGTTACATAATCAAACTCCTAAAAAATCAAAAGTTTAAAAGAAACTGAAAACACGAAAAGAGAACATACATGAAAATAAAACCAGAAATCCTACTACAATTCTGATTACCAAAAATAAAAAATTAAGAAATAAAATCTAGAAATCCTATTACTAGTCAAATTAATGGATCCATGTTGAGTTAGCGGGTCTGCTCCATCAATGCTAGATGCGACATGATCTTGGTGTCTTGATTTTCCCATCATGGAAAGTGTTTTGTTCTCTGCATCTTCTTTCTTCCTATTTTCTTTAAATTTCTGTGTAGAACAAGTTTACTTCCATTAGTGGGTTTATAGGGTACACCTTTTTTCTAAAAGTTAAAAAAAAACAGAATTCCAAGAATCAAGAGTATGCAACTGCATATCTCTTCTCTAAGAAATACATCCTCATTTTGGAATATGCCTTCACTTGAGGGAGAGAACGAAACCATAGTTGTGGATCATCTTATATGGTAAATAACATAAGTCATTTTAGCTCAGAGACTTGCACATAATGCAATGTTGTAAGGTACTCAAATTCACGCAAGGTCACAATTAATTAGGGGAATAGATGTGTTAAATATATAGAAGATTAGTTACAACCTCATCATCAGTTTGTTTGTTTGTGTGTGTCGTGTGTGTGCGCGCGCATGTGTGTTGACGGTTCACCTTGTTCATGGTCATATTGTTTGTTCTGTTGTAAGGAGAATACAACCTTTGAAGAAGACCTTAAGCAAAACCACATCTTTAAGTGACTGGAATTTCAAAAAGAAAGCAAGCGAGAAAGAAGTTCTTTTACTTACTATACATGTATGACCTTGCCTGCAGTTCACTCACTTCATTCCTAGCTTCCTGTACGATCTTGTTGACTTCAGCATTTCTTACGTTTTAGTTGGAGCCTTCATTTCATGATATTGCTGCATTCAGAAGAATTTGGTCACTTCGTAATAGAAAACAACAATGAAGCACAATGAGACTCAAAAATGTCGCTAATATAACTAAACCCTCGTAGACATGGCCTCTTACCAGAGATGGTTTGCTACCATCTAAATGAAGATTGTGAGCTCAAACAGAGTACAAATGCTCAAATCATAGCATAGACCTGTCGCTGTGTGTTATTGTTCCTCCCTATCTGTTATCTGAAATGCAGACTTTGACAAAAAGTTATATTGACAAGGTCTAGGTCAAATGATAACTAATTGAAGTATCAGACTTTGTATCTAGAAAACTTCGTAAGTTCAGAGACTACAGAAGCATGTCAACAATCAAGGGAGCAATACAGCTTTTATTGTTCAAGGCATCAGTTCTCAAGTTGATAGCACACAATCTCCCATTGTTCCTTTAGACACATAATTTGTTTTATGATACATGTTTAATGTTCTCAGAGTAACAGCAGTTAAAGTTGTGAACAAAAGGCCAATAACTGGAATGCTGTGAAATTGTGTTTGTAGAGAATGTGATGATTGCAGTCTACATCGAGATTTTCATATATGAAAATTCTCTCTGTGTCTGCAAATGGATTATAGAAACTTAATTCATCTTCAAAGTTTTTGATACTGCGGAGAGGATTTTTAACATCAGAATATGACCACTGATGTCTTTGGATCTGTGTAAAGACTGCCCTATTAAGATTATAAAACAGTAATGTAGAAATCTTTCCATCGAGAATGTAGAATAATATATTCTCGAGCTATTCAATGCCAGCATGGGTGTAAAAATCAGCAGGCAGAGGAATTCATCAAACTTGCTTCTTGAATAATCAGTACATAAATAACTTTTCAGAATCTTATTACATTTTCAGTGCAATATCACATTATCTTCATACGGTCCCATCTCTCACACTATTTCTTGTATTCCTTCATCACCGGGACAACACGACAAATGCCCTTTATGTTATCAAAGCAGAAATGTAAAATATAAGTTCGAATAAAAAGTGTGGGAGTAAAGAAACATCAAAATCTTATCTAAACTGAACATCTTACCTTGTTATTGAATAAACGAGCATCTCGTCCCCTGCCAGATGGCGAAAATGATAAACAAGTTGTTTGCGAGTGATTCTCTTCTCCTGCTTATCATAAATCAATATCACACTCTTATGACCAAATAACATAGAAATGGATAACTAAACATTTCATAGATGCAAATCATTTCCTTACTAAAAATTCCCTGTGAAATTCCCTCATTGCACATATAGTTTCATCGGGCAGTCTTGGACGATGCAACTATTGCTTTCGTGATTAGAATGAATGGAGATTTCAGTTTATCAATGTGTTACATTTAGGTACCCCACCAAAATTTGAAGATGAAGCTATGCTTCCTGCCATAGTAAATCCTCCTATTTCTTCAATATTAACAAGACCAGAAAATACAATCATTCAAAGTAGTGAATCAATGGTACGAAGTAACAAAATGAAAAGTGAACTTAAATTCTTAAAAACGGTGAACCGAAGCTAATTGGGTCCAATCTAATGTCAATCATGAAAAGAAAAAAAAGGTGCTAGTACAAATCAGATGCACAAAATCTGATATTATGATTGAGTTAAGAAAAATAAAGAAGAACACCTTAAAAGATCGAAGATGCCCCTCTTGTTCCTTTATTTTCAGTTTTTTACTGGTGACTAGCAAACCAAAGAGGATAGATATTTATAGCATGGAGGAAAGGACTCATTGGAGACGCGATTGCGAGAGATTGGCATGGTTCATTTATCACTGATACCAGTGCACCAATCTCCACTCTTATTTCTCAAGCAACTCAGTGACACTGAACTCAGACGTGCCAACTCAGAGACGTGTTGCCTAGAATTGATGCCGGCTGCTCAAGTTTTGTTATCATTTTGAACATAGACATATCATTGGCAGACACATTGTTTCACGACCAATTTAAGTCATTGTTACATTTCACTAACACTTTAGACGTGCCAACTCAGAGACGTGTTGCCTAGAAATGAAGCCTGCTGCTCAAGTTTTGTTATCAATTTGAACATAGACATATCAATGGCAGACACATTGTTTCACGACCAATTTAAGTCATTAAGACATTTCACTAACACCAAGTTTCTCATGTTTAGGTTCATGCAGGCTTTAATTGATACATGTACTATCTTGGTGAAATTGTTATATTGTTCATTGTAAGCATTAATTTGGTATTTTTAGGATGTGTGTGTGTGTGTGTGTGTGTGTGGTGTGTGGGTCTCTTAATGCTATTTTGTTTGCACAAATCTTAACAATCTCCCTCAAACAAATAGTCTGGCTCTGGGCCTGCGCCTTCCACTGCAACTGGGGATCTTTCCACACATGGCTATGTTTGAGGCATGACTCTGATACCATTTGTAAGGCTTTGGGTTCCATCCCAAAAGACTAACCTTCTATGTGGAGTAGCTCAAATCCTTATATACCCAAAATCATCCCCTTGTCCAACCAATGTGGGACTATGGGCCGTTTGTTTCGCGTAAAAGTCCGTAATTCGTAAATGACTTACAACCCAGTTATAACTACGGCGTTTGTTTGGACCGTAATTCATAAAGACTTACACAACCCAATTACCCCTCACTTGTAACCCAATTACCACTCACTTACAGCCCAGTTACAGTTAATTTTATGGTCATGCAAATTTGTATTATTTTTTATGTTAATATTAAATTTTTTTAATATTTAGCATTTTTAATATTTATTTGCAATATTAAAACTTTTTAAATCACCAAATAGTTAATTTTGTGATCAATTATTTCACTTACGACTTACACATTACGACAACCAAACACCGTAAAGCACAATACACTTTTTCACTTACAACTTTATATTACCAACCAAACACCGTAAAGCTTACATGCATGTAACTCATTTACAAATGTAAAGGACTTTACCAATTACAACTTACGAATTACGACCAATTACGACAACCAAACAGACCCTATGTGTTTGCACAAATCTTAACAGTAAAGACCGTTCATTATTCTGGTCATATTGGTGCTTCTGTTGTAAGTATGAGTACCTTTGAGTTCTTAAGCAAAACTTCTTTTTTAAGTGATTAGAATTGTCAGAATTTTTCAAAAAGAATGAAAGTAAGAAAGAAATTCTTTTACTTACAATACATATATGACCTCGCCTGCAGTTCACTCACTCCATTCATAGCTTCCTTTGCAACCTCATTAGCTGCAGCATTTCTTACATTTCAGTTGGAGCATTGTTTTCATGATACTGCTGCATACAGAAGAATTTGGTCACGTCATACTTGAAAACAACAATGAAGCACAATGAGATGCAAAATGTGGTTAATATAAGTAAACCCTTGTAGACCTAGTCTTACCAGAGGCGGTTTGTTATCATCTAATTGGAGATCATGAGCTCAAATAGAGTATAAATATTAAATCATAGACCTGTCACTGGTGTATCATCATTCCTCTCTACGTTAGATATCTGTTTTGTGTACTATAGACTTCAGTACGAAGGTTACGTTGACTAGCTCTAGTTATTTTAGCCTTTCGACAGTGGATAAAATTTATCAGAAGATAAAGCCAAGAACCAAAAAGGAAAATGAAAATGGAAAAACAAGGATCTAGAATATTTATGTACCATCGAACACATATTAACTAAATGCAGAGGGCATGAAAAAGCACCTGGATTTATAATTTGGTTTGCTCTTGCTTGAGGGAACAGACAACTTAGCTCAATCTATCTGGTTCAAGCATCTGAGGAGAATATGGTATCTTTGATGTGTTCCACTTCCATCTAAATAGCATCTTCAGAATCCATTTGCAAGAACATGCGCGTGTACATGCACACATACACACATGCACGCACAATCACGGCGTATCAATTACCATAATACTCAAACAAATATATATCAGATGAAGCTACATCTGCCGCCATGGTGAAGACCTGTTTTTCAATATTAACAAGACCAAAACGAATACAATGATACCAAGCAGCCTGAATCAATTAAGTATGAAGTAGAAAAATGGAAAGTGAAAAAAAAAATCTTAACAATGACGAACCAAAGCTAACTGTATGGTACAACATCATGAACGAAAAGAAGTGCTACAGGTTGAAATTCTTCCATAAAGCACTAATATGGTCACTAGCAAGTTTTTTATTCAAATAAAAAGAAAATACCATTAACAACTCAGTATAAGTGAGCATATGTCAATGAATTAACACATCAAATTCTCACTCAAAAAAACATCAAATTCGAAATAAATCCCCAGCCATGGTGCTAAACACATTTGGATCTTATCAAACGATTTCCAGTACAACACTATTTATTAGCTTGACGCCCCCCTCGCACATGATTTTCTTCTAAGCTGTTGGCACCACCTGAGACAATAACACAACAATTGCCTCATAGTTTCAATGCTAAAGAATATCATATAACAACAAAACAGCAGTACCACATTGTGCTTTAAGTACACAGTAAAGGTCCACAAAAGAACAAAAAGGAAAAAAAAATGGCAGCTGAGATATGGGATGTGATTAAATAAATTGCCAAGAAATTAATGAGCATAGCTGTTGCGAATAAAGGAAGGAAGAAATATTCATTGTGAACATCCTCGTTCTCTCTTATTTAGGAATACACTAAATCCATTTACTCAGGGGACATAAGAAACAAAATTGTGAGAATATCGTTCTTATATATATGTCTTGAAATTAAATGCAGAGGTTTTTTTTAGTTTTTTCATCCAAGAAATTAAGCAAGTTAGCGATCATGTTAAAGCTACATAATTGATAGATCCATTATTCCGACAGATTTAATTCATAAAAATAGTAGCATGGATGAAAACAATGATAAGGTGTAGAACTGGAAATACGACTGTTCCAAAATTATGGTTTAATTATTGAATCTAAATAACAATCATACAACAAATATATTACGAAAAGAAGTATATGAGTACTGCAAGTGTTCAGTATAATGGAACTATATCCATCGTCTGTAGCAAAACAGAAATTAAACATGATTCAAATTTTAGCTAAACTCTTATAGTAAATCATAACAAAGCATCAGTCTTTACATTGCATTTCCGTTCTTACAACAAATTTTGAGTACTCAATACAGTATCTCGCAGGGATGTCTTGAGTACCAAGTAAACAAATGTGTATGATAAAAACTTGAAGTCCAGAATTTATACTTCGTCTTTCAGGTTGAAGGTCTGACTAGTATAGGTACTCTAACGATAGGCTTATTCTTAATGATATTTCATAGATAAAAGTGAATAAATGATTCCACATCTTTGAAAAGTAAAAATAGAAATACAATAGAACCATTAACACACTGAGATATTAATATATTGTGCAAGAAACTAATATATGAAAGAATGAAAACATGATGTTGCTTTATTGTGATGGATAAAACTCCGCCATAAGCAACTAAACGCTCCCGACCGAAACTATCAGAGCACACAGAAAAGGAAGACACCTTTCAGGTTAAAAGCATTGATATGATGCCGGCCTAAGACCCTTGAGCGTGAGAATTAGTAGTTGGTAAGGAGGGAGGACCGGAGAAACTGCTAACGTAGTGGTGGTGGACTAGCAAACTGTCAGCGTTGTGTGGTATGTGCTCTAAGAATTAGGGAAGCCAACTTCTTCTCGTAGGAGAAAGAGACGTATTTATACATGATACTGATAGTGAAGAGGATATGGATAGATGCATATGTTTAACTATTCGGTTTGAATCTGCATATCCTTAACCACTGAGATTGTATTCGAGTTGTTAGGATTGGTGTGTTGGATGTTTACTGCTTGCTATCTCAATTGCTTTACTTAGCTGTAAGGTAGCTCTGAACGAGGGAAGATGATAGTCGCGTAACACATTCCGCGATTCGAAGAAGTTCACCTCGATCTGTTCGCTGGTGATGAATAAAGCCGTCACGTGGTGGGGCACTCGGTCCGGAGTCAAGTCAGCTCTAGGTGGTTGTATGACTTCGGACTCCGGGGCTAAAGATATCTTCGAAAGGCAGTATGGCTTCGGAGCTGTGGTTGAGGGCTGCCGTCGGGTTAGGCGTGGTTGAGATCCCGTAATGGGGATCCTAAGAGCTTCCTCATGTTCCTGCCAATGGACAAGTGTCGTGATCCTGACAGGAGTCAAATTTTGACCACTACATTTATCAACATATAGAAGTGCTAGAAACAATGTATCCATAAAGCTGCGAGGAAAACAACCAAAATCAACTACTTATGTACACTAATGTAAATTAAACAATCTTAAATATGCCAAACTAGAAATATTGAAAAATTGCATTGAATTTTTTTCCCTTTCTTTTAAAGCTAACATCATACCTAGTTGTTGTGAGCTTTAATTGTAGCAATTAGCATTTCATCCCTCACCCGCTTCCAAACATGATTAACCAGTTGCTCTTGACCAATTCTTTTGTCCTGCATCACATAAATTTGCACCATACTCATATGGCTCGAATCCAATATAAAAGTGAACAATAAAAAAGATGCAACTCAACTCCTTACCAAAAATTCCTTCTGAAACTCCCATAGTGATTCTATAGTTTGTGTAGGCAAAGTCTTGGACAGCATTTCGATTGCTTTCTAAATAAATGGCTTTTTAATTGCACTACTTTCAAATGCCCGCCACACTTGGAAGAGGAAGGTCTACTTTCCGCCATGTTAAAGTCCTTTTTCAATATTAACAAGGAACGATGAACCAAGCGACTTAATCACTACTAGATAAATGTATGAAGAAACAAAATTATCAAATTCAATCTTATGAATTAAGAGTCTATGTTGGTGTGGCACTTGAAATTACTTATTCTTTTCTTTCAAGAAAAAAGAATGACCCTAGCAAAATGCAAAACAAATTCCAAACAGTAACAAATCTAACTAACTAGTTTCAATACAAGGCTTCTAGTATCAATCAGGAAGTAACTAAACTATGACAACTATACAATATCAATGAACGCATATCAGAAATGAGAAAATTTATATCTACAAGCCATACTATGAAGTAGAGAGAGACCCAACATTTGACCAAGATAAGAAAAAGAAAGGTATAAACAAAACCACCTTAGAAGATTGACGATACCCTATTGTTTCTCTTTTCCTTGTTTTCTGTATTTGTAGGTGACTTCAAGGGAGGTGCAACGATGGGTATTCATGGCATGAAATGAAGGACTATTGGACGAAGGGTGGGTGGCTAATGTAGTACAAGGTTCACTGACACTAATCTTGCTGGCTAACTTCCGAATCTTGTTGGTCAAGCAATACTGTGACACAAAACTTGTACGTGCCAACTCATGGGTGCATCAACCCTTCCCTATGCATCGAAAACTGCTCAAGTATGCTATGACATTGAACTTAGACATGTCAATGGAAGATGAATTGTTTCAATCCACCGTACGGATTAAGAGGTTTCTACACTATCAGATTACTCTTGTGTACCCTTGATTTGTACATGCACTTAATGAGGACTGTACACTGTTCACGGTCATCGGTCATATTGGTGCTTCTGTTGCAAGGATGAGGCAACCTTTAGAGTCACTGAGCGAAGCAGTAGCTTTAAGTGATTCGAATTACCAAAAACAATTCAGAAAGAAAGAAAGAAAGAAAATCTTTACTTACTATACATATATGGCCGACTGCACAGTTCACTCGATCATCCATAGCTTCCTGTGCGACCTTGTTAACTGCAGGATTTCTTACTTTTCATTTGGAGCCTTAGTTTGATGATACTGCTGCATGCAGAAGAATTTGATCACTTCGGAACTGAAAACAACAGCAAAGCACAATGAGATGCAAAATGTGGTTAATATAACAAAACCCTTGTAGACTTAGTCTCACCAGAGGTGGTTTGCTACCATCTAATTGGATACATGAGTTCAAATAGAGCGTTATTGTCCCTCTGTGCATTAGATGTCTGTTGTGTGTAATGTAGACTTCGATAAAAAGTGACATTGACTAGGTTTAGTTATTTTACCATTTTGACAGTGGATAAAATTTATCAAAAGATGAAGCCAAGAACCAAAAAGGGAAATGGAAAATGAAAAAACAAGGATCTAGAACATTTACCAGCAATTTATGCACCATAGAACACATATTTAAAAAGATGCAGAGAGCATAAACAACACCTAGATTTATAATTTGGTTGCTCTTGTTTGAGAAAGCAGGCATCTTAGCTCAACCAATATGGCTTCGGACAACTGAGAAGGATTATAGTAACTTTGATGTGCTCCATGTCTATAGCATCTTCAGAATCCATTTCCCAGAACATGCACATGTGTGCAGAACACACATGTATGAGTAACAATTACAATATACTCAAACAAATATATAATAGAACATTAGTTAGTGAATAGTAGCAGCCCAGTTTGGTCTATTGTAAGTCAAAACATCCACATTTTAATAGACTCCTTAAGCAATGAGATTATGAAATGCTTCAAGGTTATGTAAAGATCAAATAAATGTATGAGGTCCGCTATGTAGAAAGTAACAAAGACAATTGACAAAGCTTACAACATCTATATTCCAATAGTAAAAATGAACATAACTAGTATTCACTACATAGTGATGTGTGAGGCCAAAGCTTGACCCAAAGCTTGATCAAGCTTTGGGCCTCACACATCTTGGATTTTCACACAGAAGGAATGTTAAAAAGAAGTAACACTTTACATATACCAATAAGATTATACATATAGAGGTGGCTTGAGCCACACAACCAACGACAATGAATGAGGCATCTCAATGGAGCAATGGCTAGGAGACAACTGAAGCTATGCAACAGGTGGCCTTAGTACATGATCCTGAGAAGTATCCATTGCTGCTGGAGGTAGCCACCGCCACATGCCGACTGGCAGGTAGTTTGCATATGGGACAGTTTTGTATGCGGCCTGAAATACAGCACTAGCAGCAGCAGGATGTGGTATGAAAGTAGGCGCAGTGCTTGAGGCTTTAAGCACCTGCTCCATGCGTTCCTTCTCAGTCTTAAGCCGCACTTTCTCGTCCCTCAGTTCCACCTTCTCTTCCTGCAACTCAGATAATCCAAACCATAATCAAGCATGAACATCCGTCTTCTTCAAGTCATGTAAAGCATACTTGATAACACTGATGAATAGCTCGAGGGATTAAAACCAAGAAAATGATCAGTGGCATCTCACAGTGATATTGATTACTGAGTTTTATCAATTTTGTCATTGATCCTATAAGCTCAGAATCATATAAACTTTCCAAGATGCAGACACAACAGGGAGATTGGGGAGATAAGGTGATTGAATTGTCCTGTTTCATTATCCACTCAATGGCCTGACAGTTATATACAAGTAAATTATACTCTTTATGGGATCTAATTGTTGTTGATGATTTCCATTAGGCAGGTAGAAACACTATAGGAATATATTTCCTCATAACACACAATGTTATATGCATAAGAACTAGTAAATGTCATTAACTAGCAAATGATAACATTCTTTTCAAAATGAAAAAGGAAAAAAGAAAAGAAACAAATCTAGCACTTCAAACTAATAAATCTTAATTTTCTAAAGCTGTAATACTAGCAGGATAGAATTATAATGCTCAAAGATCAGACTCATCAGGATAATAGTTATTGATCCCTCTAGAATTATAAGTCTCAACAACAACATTTACATAAAATTTGAACCCAAGTTATCCATTAGAAACTAAGTCATTAATCATATGATGGAAAATAATGATAATGATCTTCTACCTTCAAACTTTTTATCGTACCCTGAAGTGCTTCATTTGATTCTTTAAGTTTCTGTGCTTCAAGATGTAACTGATTCAAACGACGAGTCGCATCAGTAAGTATGGCAACTTTGTCTGCCTTAGGATGCCCCCAGGATCCAAAATGGAACACAACTCCATAAACCTAATAAAGCAAAATCATCAATCAACTGACTAAGAAAACAGTGGCAAATTAACGAGTTCCTATATACAGATATCTTTTTGAGGGTATATCTACACAGCTATCTGAGAAAATCATAAATGAAATGTGAAAATCACACCAGAACACTAAATGGTCGATAGACAGATTGGTAGATCAGTAGGGCTTAATTATTTTCTGGGAACAAACATAAACTTTATTCCCACCTATAAAAACTCAAACTATACGGTGAGCAATCCCAAATGAGTGACGCACACTGTTAGTCTTTATAAACACATCAGAAAAGGTATCTGGACAAAGTTATGTGCCTCGAAGGCTTACAAGCACACATTTGTGATATGTAGCTCAAGATGAACGGCGTGGACGAATGTTTTGGGGTGGTCCATCATGCAATCTGGTATGGGGGGGGGGGGGGGGGGGGGGGGGGGGGGGGTCTTCTTTCGTTCGAGGGAACAATTATTAAGCCTAACCCGTAAAATATGCAAATAGATAGAGGATAGATATTATACGATAATATTAATGCCCAATTGTTACAGCACAAATGCAAATATGGAAGCCCGATATTACGTGCATACCTGTCATTAAGCTTGTCCCTCCGCAACTTCTCACGGCAAGCTTTGGTCCCTGGTGCAGCACATGACTCCACACGGTTCCTGCAAACCAATTAAAAGGAAATAAATACAATAAATAAGAATACTGGACTTATCTAATGAAACCATTCTTCCGGAAATCATTGGAAATAAAGAAACAAGATGTTAATATCAATTTGCTTATTTGTAGATTATATGTGCCATGTCATAAATTTATTCAAACAATCTGTACTATAAGTCATATAAAACTCAAAAAAAGAATGTAAACATGATCTACATCAAAGGTATGGCTGAGGAATGTCATGAAATGTTATTAGACGAGCTTATTCTAGCTCGCAGAGAGAGAGAGAGAGAGAGAGAGAGAGAGATGCATAGGGAATGTTGATAATGTTGGGATTTGGGTTGAACAAATAGTCCCACATCGGCTAGACATGGGGATGGTCTTGGGTTTATAAGGATTTGGGCTACTCCACCTAGAAGGCTAGTCTTTTGAGATGGTGCCCCGAGTCCTTACAAATGATATCAGTCATGCCCGAACTTAGTTCGTGTGTGGGAACTATGCTCCAGGTGCTTCATGTAAGACATGTTGTCTCCAACGCTTGAAGAGAAGTGCTCCAAGTTGTCTCCAACGCTCTGAAGATACTTCATGTAAGACATGTTGTCTCCAACGCTCTGAAGAGGAGTGCTCCAAGTTGTCTCCAACGCTCTGAAGAGGAGTGCTCCAAGTGCTTCATGTAAGACGTGTGTTGTCCAACGCAGTGAAGAGGAGTGACCAGGAGTGACCTCAACTGAGCACATGATCTTTTTAGATAAGGAGTGAGGAAGATCGGCTTACAGAGAGGCCCAGACTCTTTGTTTGAGGGGGGATAAAACCTGTTCGATTCTCAAGGCGCAAAAGGGCACAATAAAGTCCCTGTAAAGCTAGTTGAGCTCTTGAGGTTGGCAGCGAGCCCTGCTTCACGTAAGGCCTTCAGTGTAGTGAAGAGGATTAATACATGGCTGCAAGTTGTGCTTCACGTAAGGCGTGTGTCGTAACGTAGTGAAGAGGGTCTCAATCTCGGTTCAGCATACCAGGTGTGAATATGAGCTTACAGGGAGACTCTTTGTTCGAGAGAGGGATTATTAGGATTTGGGTCGAACAAATAGTCCCACATCGGCTAGACATGGGGATGGTCTTGGTAAGGATTTGGGCTGCTCCACCTAGAAGGCTAGTCTTTTGTGATGGTGTCCCGAGTCCTTACAAATGGTATCAAAGCCATGCCCCAAACTTAGTGCTTCATGTAAGACATGTTGTCCAACACAGTGAAAAGGAGTGATTCAGGTGCTTCATGTAAGACGTGTTGTCATCCAATGTAGTGAAGAGGAGTGACATCGATGGAACACTTGATCTTCTCCGATGAGGAGTGAGGAAGATCAGCTTGCAGGGAGGCTCGAACTCTTTGTTTGAGGGGGGATAAAACCTGTTCAATTCTCAGGGCACAAAAAGGCGCAATAAAGTCCCTGTAGAGCTAGTTAAGCTCTCGAGATTGGCAACGGAGCCCTGCTTCACATAAGGCGTGTGTTGTAACGCAGTAAAAGAGGATGTCGATTTCGATTGAGCATATGTCTTTCAGGTGTGAAGATGGTCTTTCATGTGTGAAGATGAGCTTACAGGGGACTCTTTGTTCGAGAGGGGGATTGTTGGGATTTGGGTCGAACAAATAGTCCCACATCGGCTAGACATGGGAATGGTCTTGGGTTTATAAGAATTTGAAATACTCCACCTAGAAGGTTAGTCTTTTGGGATGGTGCCCCGATTCTTTACAGATAAGGACATCTTATGTTTGAGACTGAGATTTTCCCTAGTTTTTTTTATTGTTTCCATCACCTATTTGATTACAATGGTACTTTCCGTGACCATCCATCCTCAATAAGTCTAAGAATAGTTAGATAATACGGTACGGCAAAGCACGTCTTAATACCACAAACTAACACCCCCATACTCTCATAGAGCTTAAACCAACAGAGCACATTCAAAAATATTCCAGATTATTATTTGCAATATTGAATCTGCATTCATATATTGATTATTTGGAGGGGCACATAAAGCTACACCATAGAAGCTGAGTAGAATTCGCCCCTTGGTACAAGATAAAAATCATGCTATCTATCAATCAAATGAGCTAAAACATTACCGTTTCCTCGAGCAAGCATTATCTGATCCACTGCCTTCTCCGTGTGCAACATCGAATCCAAGCATTGCACTGCAGACTCATTAAAAAAAATGGATTAGTTTGCCAAAGAAAAACTATTATAAACAAGCAGATGAACTGGTAACTCATTAAAATTATAAAATTTTATGCTAATTAGTTCAGGAACTTATAATTATTCTCCCAACTTATTTATCTCTGGCCAATATTCAATTTATTACTATATATTCTTCAATTTAAGAGCTTTCACAGAGATCAAGGATCAAACTTTTACCTAGAAACCATCGGATCATCGATGATCTGAGGAGCCCAGATGAAATCCGAGGCCAAGCCCTCATCACAAATCCCATAATCCAGCAGCCAGCCTCCCCCGCTGTTGTTTTGAACCGAACCCATCTCTCAAAAATCTCGTAAAAATCCAAACTTTGGGAACTAACTTTATAAAAATTGCTGTCCTTGAAAAGTTGCGTGCAAGCTGAAGAAACGAGAGGGATTGGATCGTGCTGAGAGCACAAGCTCGATGGAGACTGGCTTTCTTTTTGGAGTTGCTTTCAATCAAAATTATTAATTTTATTCGTTTTTGAGTAAGAATTCCGATTGCTTTTGCGTGCAGGGCGTGACGCGCGAGCTGCGGTGGGGTGAACCGCGGGAGGGAGGTAGCTGGTTATCGTGGTCCAGTGGGATTGTTGGGAAGAAAAGGTAAGCTGAGACTCGCACCAAGGGATGTGCAAATTTGGGGAAAAGAGAGAAAAGTTGGCTTTTTGAGGGAAATTACTTTCTACCCATATTTGGGACTTATTTATTTTTGAACCCATTTCAAGATTCAAACTATGAAAAATTGTTCAAAATTATAGCCATTGGAATGTCAAAGCTATAAAACAAAATATTTTCTTAATTGTCCTATAATTTTAATAAATATAGTGGTTGCAGAAACTATAAAAGAAATAAGGGACCATCGTATCAGACAATACTAAAACATCTACTTTTTTATAATAGTTTATATCCTTCACATTTAGACGATTTTGTATTTGTAGAAAGAGGACATGGATGTTAGATTTTAATAAATTTTTTTGTTTAATCTATAAACAAAGTTATAACTCAATCTTGAATCTGCGATCTCTCGCGAATTCATATTTTTTATAGCTAATTAATACGCTTACAATGAAAATCTTCAGTCATTATTTGTAATCAATTCTTTATTCCTTCTTTTATGTAAAAAGTATCTCTTGTATGTGTTTCCCTGTGCAAAATTACTTAAAACATACCGTCATATCTGTTCACACACGGAAGAGAAAAAAAAACCCCAAATATCTAGTTTTATTCTGATTTCAATGTCCAAGTTCATAAGTTTGAAGTACTCCAAATTTATAAAATTTATTTCTAATTGTTGGGTAGATAAACACTTTTTCTAAGCTTTATCTTTTGAATTAGTCAACAGACGCTAGCCCTGCAAGTGGCATTTCGGTCGGCTTTGAGTTTGTAAGAACTCCGCTCGCTCACTGACAGCTCCGCTAGTTCGAACTCTCACACGCGCATGACATTGAATGCCTTCGTGCGCCCTTAATTACCAAAAAAAAAAAAAAGACACTAGTCTCTTGAAACTTGCCAGAAGGATATCATTCATACTCTCATGGGGGACCAAAGTTCTTTATACCAAATTAGTGGAATTCACTAAAGAGGGCAAGTTGTTAATGTAAATTTTGTTAAAAATGGATTTATTCCGACAACCCCGCACAAAAAGTATCAAGAAACTTCTTACAAGTTATGAGCGAGACGGAAATAATTCATTCATAAAGTGCACTCGTATACATGTATTTCTCGGGATATAGTCAATACAAGTATCCCTGATACTTAAATAATCTTAGTACAGATACGAGTTAAAAGTGCGAGAAGTTACAAGCTGTGCGCGTCAAGAATACGGTAATAACACGATTTTTAACTCTACAATTGCCATAGTGACTCAAACATAATAATTTTCATGTGGTATAAAGCAACAACTTATGAAAGTGTAAAAGAGAAAAGGGAAAAGGAAAAAAGTTTTCTTATTTTCCTTTTTCTGTTTGGATAGATAGGAAAGTGAGCAATTATACTTCCCTATTTTCTTATTTCCGCCCACTTTCTTGCAACCAAACACGCCCTTTCTCTGGAAAGATGGACAAATGATATGTATCTTTATATACAAGACAAGTCCAGTGATCTTATATACAGTCCTACATTAGATATTTAAGTTATTAGTTCAGAAATAAACGCCTTTGAATACATCATACATTTTCTTTAGAATGTTACAAGAGTGTCTGACATATATCCTTCAAGTATCAATGGACACCATTTCTCCTTTCTATATATTATGTTATATGACTTTCAAAAAGTTTAATAAATAAATTAGCTTTATTTTCTAAAAACCCCATTAAATTTTCAAGATTTTTTAAAATACATCTGAACTTCAATAATTTCAAAATATTCTTATAAACTATATGTTTCACAGTTTCCCTTAACGCTGTTAAAGAGCATGCAAATGATTCATTTACCCTTAGCCCTCAAACAATTAAAAAAAATTCTTTAAAAATAAAATTATTATTATACTCTTAATTTTTTTTTTCAAATTTACTAAAATCTGTCACTTCCCCTCTCCTCCCCTCCCTTAGATCCGGCGTCCACCCTGCCCTGCCATGCCCCTTCCCTCTCGTCCTCCCTCTCTTCCTCCCCCCTCATGTCCCTTCCCTATATTTGATAGCGACGGTGCTGCCATGCCCCCTCCCCCTCTCCTCCTTCTATCTCCTCCCCCCTCTCCATCAGCAACCTCCCGCTCCTCCTTAGCTCTCCTCCTTTTCCTCCGCCTCCCATTCTCTTATTGACTGACATAAATTTATACTATTTTATTACTCTCATTTATCCATATTTTAGTATATAAATAATGTTATTCGAGTTTTTTTAGTGGTTTTGCAGTGCAAGTTTATCAAAAGGAGAAAACACTGCAATTCAGCATTTTAGAAGAGTGGACAAGGAAAAAAAAAAGAGCTTTAATGAAAGACTTGATATTGTCAGGACTCCTCTACAGCTATTGAAGATCACATGCAATAAAGTTACAACTAAATTAAAGAAGTTGAAATCCAGTAGGAGCTGAGAAGCAGTTTCACAAAAGTTCAGGGCTTAAATGTAAATTATGGTTGAAATTCTAATTTGTAAATTGTTATTCTTTTTTCTGTGTAAAGTTGTATGTGGTAGACCTTTCATGTAAAATAGTCAAACCCTACGCTATAAATATACATGTAAAGGTCAGGTTTGGGGGGGCCTTGAATTTGATCACTTTCTCAATTTTTTACAGTTTTTTTAGAAGTTATTTTCTTCTCTGGAGGCGAATTTTTTTATGGTAACTTTCTTTAATATTTCATCTCCTTTATCTTTTCGTTTCTGAAAAAAAAAAACAGAGAAAAAAACAAAAAACAAAGGAGAGAAGAGAGAGGCAGGCGCCCTTGCTAGGGTTGCCACCGGATACGGATTATCCGCGGATATCCGCATCCGAATCCGCCTCCAATCCGGATACGGATATCATTTTTTCACATCCGTCAATATTCGTATCCGTATCCGTATCCGAAAGGTAGGTGCGGATACGGATATGGTAAAAGTAATATCTTATTCGTATCCAATCCGATATCCGAATGTTGCGTGCTTCATAATGATATCGGTATGGAGAACACTATTCTTCAATGGAATAAGGTATTAAATTTTGATATTTTGAGTTGGTGAAAAAGTAATTGTGAAAAGTATTCGATTCTTGCAAGAGCACCACATGATATTTTGAGTATTTCGACATCAACCATGTCATCCGAATTGGCATTTAGCACCGGAGAACGTGTAATCTATTGTTATAGAAGTCAAATGACAATGAATACGATGAATGTATTGATATGTACACAATAATATCATATTATGTATCACATTTAATATTGTAGTAGATGAGATAAAAAGTAATATAAGTATTTCTGTTTAATTTATCTTTAACCATATCCATTTTTAACATATCCGATTATATCCGCATCCAATCCGCTAATATCCGATTTATATTTGATATCCGATTTTGGTGGATACGGATATCATTTTCTACATCCGCCAATATCTGTATCCGTATCCGTATCCAAAGGTTGGGTGCGGATATAAATATAGTAGAGGTAATATCCGATCCGATGACACCTAGCCCTTGCCCATTTGGTAGCCCCTAAAAGGGGCCGTGTCTAGGCTAAGGGGCCCACTGCGGTGGATCTAGCCGCTCGCCTTGGTCAATGTACATGGAAACTTGGAGAGCCGAAGCGTTTTTTTTTTTAATGGGAGTGGGGTCCACAACATTTTTGGCTCCCTGGTTGCCGGCGCAGAGAGGAGAAATCAACAGAGAAGAACCACATGCGCCCTTGATGAATTTGGCTCCTGTAGCACAAGAAGAGAACATTGCAAAAGGTGGGATCTACTTCTATTTCTGCAACACAGCGAAGAAGGGAATCCTTTCACATGTTAAGGTAAATAAATAGGTAAGTAACTATTAAGTATTAATTAATATATATTAGTTTAATTGATTTAGTGACTTGCTGCCATTATTATTTAGTGTGCTGTTTAATTATGTAACTGTTTGCAATTAGTTATTTGATTTAATTGTGTCTTATTATGTAAATTAATTCATATTTAACTAAGTAATGAGTAACTAATTCCCCTCTTGCATCTGGGGGAGATGAACTTAGGCTAGAATATCTTGTGGCCATTCATTGGATCTCCTATATAGGGTTATTTGCACACCAATTGACCGACAACTTTTAGGAGATTATTTCTAGAGTCACTAGTTATTTGACAGGGTATGTATCAATCGTTAATGGTCCATACTTAGAGTTTTACTGTTTTTTTGCTTTTAATTTATTTAGTCATTTTATTTACCTTTGATGGATCATGTGATGTAGACAATACCTTGTACTTAGATCTACTGTTCAGACTACTTTGCCTAATAGAAGTAGAGATTTTGGTGAGTAATAACAGACTAGTATGGAGAAACGAGATTGACCACTTGATTCTAGTTTAGAGGATTTGAACCTAAGTGCTTGATTTCTTAGAGTGATATTTAGTTTAGAAACACTCAAAATCCACAAATCTTTTGACCAATTCACTTAGAAGTGTCTAAACCGTAAGAACCACCTGTCCATGTGGATCGACCCTCAAGTGTTACATCGAATGACCGTGCGCTTGCGATAATTTTAAAACAAGGAGCGAAATCTCCCAATCACTCACTTCTCTCCTATCTCTATCCATGTGATCCCAATCACTCACTTCTCTCCTATCTCTATCCATGTGAGGACAGTGGCGCTGATGGGAGCGAGGACGGTGGGACTAACCAGCGTATGGTGCGAAGTATTTAATTAGGGTTTAAATATAAGGGTATAATTAAAATTTAATTAGGATTTAACTAAATTTATTTAGGACTCAACTGATATTTAGTTAGGATTTAACTAGGATTAAGTAGGATTCAACTTAAAATATTAAAACTCGTGCAAGACACAGGCTACGTAAGGACAAAAATGTCTTTAAAATACACGTGAGAAACACGTGCTATCTCGGAACGGCCAGCTGATGGCAGATTTTTATTTTTTAAAAGATTTTTTGGGTATAATTTAGGAGAGATTATTAAAATTTAAGAAACTTTTAGAGAAAATCCTGAAGTTTTAATGGGGTATTTAGAAAGTACGCCAATAAATTATCCAGTGATGCGCCAGCATGTGGTCTATTCTCACTTTTCCGAAGATGGCGGCTTGGTCCGCAAATCACATCCACTGGCCCCGCGCTACACCCAGCTTCCGTGCTGCATCACCACCCACCGCTCTCACCTACCTCCACTCCGCACCCACACCCTCACCCACCCTCATCCTCCCCCTCTCCTCCTCCACACCTCCATCTCTCACAGGGACATGGCCAAAGGTGCCGCCTTTCTCTCTCTCTGAAATCACTCAATCTCTCTCAGTTTATTGATTTATGCTTTATTTTTTATTGAATTTTGCAGGGACTGTTGAGAGCTCGCCGACGCCGTACGAGGAGGCGCTGAACTGCCTGTCGTCGCTCATAACCCGGCGGACTCGGGCTGATGTGTCCAACAAAGGCGACCACTTTGATCTGATGATTGATTATTTGAAGGCAAGTTGGCTCTTTGTACTATTTTTTTTTTGTCTAAAAATTTGATTTTGTATTGATTTTGTTTGGTTTTCGGCTGATAGATGTTGGAGTTGGAGGAGCCATTTCGCGGTTGAACGTGATTCATGTTGCTGGCACCAAAGGGAAGGTTGGTGGTGGTATTTGCGTTTCTTTGAATTTGTGTGATTTTTTTTTTTTTTTTTTTTTTTTTTTGATGTTATTGTTATTGTTGCGTCAGGGTTCTACTTGCACATTTACAGAATCGATTTTGAGAAATTGTGGGTTTCGGACGGGGCTGTTCACGTCCCCACACTTGATTGATGTTAGGGAGCGATTCCGAATAGATGGGTAATGATTCATAGTTTGTGCTCATATTTCTGCAAATTATGATCTGAAACTATCTGTTGGGTTTTGTTATTAAGGCCATTAATAATGCATTCTTGCATTGGGCCCTATACAGTTTGATGAAATGTGGTTGTTGTTATGGAGTTTAGTTATTTTACTTAAACTTGTTATTGCTTCATGCTTGTACTTAATTTATTTTGGTATGGGAATCTCAGAGTGGAAATTTCTCAGGAGAAGTTTTTGACATACTTCTGGTGGTGTTGGGATAGGTTGCAGGTAACATGCATTGTGTTTTGTGGTTGGTGTATTTAGTGGTCATTTTATTGGGTCTGCTTTTATGCTCGACATTGATCGTTATGTCTTATAATCACTTTAGTGTGGCCTTATTATTAGAAATAATTGATGCTTGAGTGTATTTATTTTGATTTTTGCAGGAGAGAACCAATGATGATGACGTACCCATGCCGACTTATTTTCGTTTTCTTGCATTGCTCGGATTCAAAATATTCGCTGCGGAACAGGTCGATCTCGTCATATTTTTCTTATTAGGTTTATGTGACTACTTCTGTCTTATTCCTCATTGTATAATCCATATGCTTAGTTTTTCCATTTCCTGTGATATTTTTTATGGGCTGGGTTATAACATGAGGATGATTCATTTTATTGTATTGCCATAACTAATAACCCAAAATGGTAATTCCTTGATGGACTAGACTTCACTAAACTGCTTGTTGGATGAGTTATGAAATTTTTTCTCTGTTGATAAGTAGTTCTTTACAATATTGCATGGCATTTGAGTAAGTTTTAAGCAATGTCGGTGTGGGCCATAGGTATTGGTATCATAATCGGATCGGTATCAGCCACAAGTTTATAGAAGTAAATAATAATTGAAAGATATAAAGAAAATAATAAAACAAGTAAATCAAATACAAACAAGTGGTTTGCTATATAAAGTGGATGGTGAAAATCAGTTGGATGCTGCTTTCTTATATCCCATGGTTGAGGCCTCGAAGAGTAAATTGATAGGCATGAGAAGATTGAGGGGAGAAATTATAACACTATGACAAACTGTATGCTGTTTACACCTAAACAGAGTTAAAATAGCATTTTGGGGAAGGCAAATTGTATCAGGTTTGAGATTTTATTAATAAGAGTGAAGTGGATCGGAATGTATGAGTGGTCTTGGCTACTTGCTTGGTTTGTCTGAAAGCTATTGAGCATGTCACATACAATAAATTGGAAGGTGTCTTATACTTTTGGTAGAATGATCCTACCAGAAAAACTAAAACTGAGTGCCAGTATTACCATAGATTTTTATATTGGGATTACAATCCAGTGATTGTTATATTGATGTTTGTGAGAAAGTTATTCGAATAGTCTCCTTGGTATTCTCCTCTAGAGATTGTTGTCAGAATGTTTGCATTAATCAGGAAGATATTGCAGAGCTAAATCTTTCTTAATTTTCTTCAATATTTAGCATGTTTATGAACTTTTCTGTCCGAGAATATTCTTGGTGTATCCTGATAGCTACCCCATCCTTATACCGTGTTAGTTTCTTCTTTTTTACTTTTTCTTTTCTATCAATTTCTTTGAGTTGTTTAATTACTGAACTGCATGCTAAGACTTGAACCTGGACACTAGAACAAATCCAACAAGAGCATATTTATCAGGGTGCAGAGCCTTGGAACATAATAGATACTTAATGGTGCTTTCTCCATGAAGCAGGTGGATGTTGCTATCTTGGAGGTTGGTCTCGGAGGGAAATTTGATGCAACTAATGTGGTATGCGTTTTTATCTGTTTGATGCTTCCACAATGAATATTGAAAATTATCATTCAATGTGGTTCTGGATGATGACCATCTTGTATGCTTTGATTTGCATGGTTGATAAATTGATGTGTTGACTATTTTGTAGGTCATTTAAGTAAATTTAAATAATTATTTACATTCTTGCAAGGATCCTGTCAAAAGTGTCTTTTAATTTTAGCCATTCTTTGCAGGTGAAGGCACCGATCGTTTGTGGCATATCTTCCCTAGGGTATGACCATATGGAAATATTGGGTAAGTCATGTTCGAATGATTATATTATAAATTCCTAGATACATACATATATACATGTATACATGTGGGCATGCACATACTGGCACATGATTCATATGTAGATAATGTATATGAACTTATACATGCATGCATGGATGTGGGGATACATGGATATAGTCTGCCCAGCGCCACATTTAACACACTTAGGGCATCATTCAGATTACTTACTTTTCTGGCTTCTACTTGTTTGTATAAACAGTAGATATGAAATGTGATGCCCAGATTAAATCCATGTTGCTCACTTGAGGTGGGTAACCACTTACAAGAGTTACATAGAACAATTGAAATTTGCTAGCTATGATTCGAATGGAGTGTATTTTGCAATAACACTGGACTGAGATCATTGATCTGCTCGCCTCAGGCCTAATTGTGCTGCTGACTAGGATATATATATATATATATATATATATATATATATATATATATATATATATATATATATATTATATTTATTGAGGATATAGGATGGAGAGAGAGAGAGAGAGAGAGAGAGAGAGAGAGAGAGGAGAGAGAGAGAGGATACATATAAAATTTATTAAAAAGAATGTGCAAGAAAAAATATTGTTGTAGTTCTTCCACCGCACCCATCCCCCTATTTATAGCCTTTTAACCTCCCTCACAAATTAGCCATAGTGACCCATCAATGATGCCCTCAAAGTATAGTCTCATTATTTGTATGTGTTGGGGTTGATTGATCCTATTCCTGTACGGGAGCTATTAGTTTGAAACAATGATCTCAGTAATCTTCATATGCTCATATACCTATGGACTGAGGTGATTAACTAAAGAAATACAACACAAGGATTGATTTTTTTATATTTAATGATTTTTTTAAGAAGGGCGTTCAATTGAGATTGATATCCATCACAGGGAATACTTTGGGAGAAATTGCAGGAGAGAAAGCTGGCATCTTCAAGGTTTTAACCCTTTATTTTTTTACATCTTGCTACTGAAAAATGTTTTTTCTTTTACATCAACTTATTTCTAAATTTTTGCGTCAGTTTCTTCTAATTATATTTGCTTGAAACAGCAAGGGATTCCTGCATATACTGTGCCGCAGCCCGAAGAAGCTATGGCTGTGCTCAAGGATAAGGCTTCTCAATTAGGTGTAAGTGTGCACAACTATATTTAATTGCTAAGAAAGATTGCACTTAATTGTTGAATAAACATGATTGACAATGTTTTCATGGAGCATTTAATAAAAATATCTACTCCATTCTGTTACAGGTACCCCTTCAACTTGTATCATCTTTAGATAGAGAACAACTGAAGGGTCAGCAACTTGGACTTCATGGTGAACATCAGTACCTAAATGCAGGTCTTGCTACTGCACTATCTCGCACTTGGCTTCAAAGGACTGGGCATGCAGAACGAATTATTCTCAACGATACAGTACGTATGATTGCCTTTTTTTAATTAGGATTCCACCATTATATATGCTTTGTCACTTGACAGCACCTGCATGAAAGCAGAATAGTCTACCGGAGCAATATGTCAGAGGGCTCACAATGGCCGATTTAGCAGGGAGAGCACAAATTGTTCCCGATCCTCATGTTTGCTCACAAAACATGACTTCCGGCCTTGGAGGATTAGTTTTCTATTTGGATGGAGCACATAGCCCAGAAAGCTCGGAGGTGTGTGCAAAGTGGTTTTCTCATGTTATCAGAGAAGAAACTCAATCAAATCAAGAGCCTGATGGAAGTTGCAAATTTAAGCAGGCAGGGCCATTACCTCACTTTACGTTAGTAGGAGATGCCTTCTTTTTTCAATGCTCTTAATGTTACATTATTTATAGGACAAGTGTACTGATATTCTTTGAGAGCGTATTGCAGATACTTCTGTTCAATTGCATGTCCGTGAGAGACCCTCAACTTCTTCTTCCACCCCTAGCATATATTTGTTCTCGTCATGGTGAGTTCTGTGACTATTACACTTTGATTTGGGAGTTACATGATATTAAACTCTTTAGATATCTGCCTGTTCTTTGGCAATAAAAGATGTGTGTTCAAAGCATGAAGTGCTATCACGTGAGCAGAAGTGATAATCATGAAATTCAACGTTTCTACTCTGGGTAGAATTTTCAAAATGTCATGATTTTAGGAAATTTTAGGATTTCCTATCAACTGCATGATTTGGAAAAGCATTGATATTTCCTTTTTCCTTCTAAATTAACTGAAATTAATTTTTTTTTTTTTTTTTTTGTGATTTGGTGCATCCAAATGCACCATTAGTTTAAGAAGTAATCTTCAGTAAGTATGCATCAATTTTGTTTATGTTGCAATTATAACCAAATAATTTAGTAGTATTATTTTTTTTTTGTAAGAGATATACATGATCTATGATGTATCTTATAACATGTATAAATAGTGGTCATGTTAGGCCCAAAGTAACTGGTTACTTGAGTGGATTGATGGCCATAAATTATTCTCACATGCAAAGGGAATTGATAGTATCACTTATAAATAGAAACCTCAAAAGATCATATCATTGTTTATGAGTTTTCCATGTTATTTCACTTTACATTTACACGCCAGTTTATACCAATTCCAAGATGGTTATGTGTTTTAGGCATCTACTTCGAGAAGGCTCTTTTTGTACCAAATCAGTCTGTGTATAACAAGGTTGGTTCTCATTCAACACCACAAAATGATCCACAGCAAGTTGACCTTTCATGGCAGCTGACACTTCAAAGAGTTTGGGAAAACCTTGTTCACGGAGACAAAGGTATGATGGAACACAATGTTTTCTTCTTAGTCATTCAAGTGTTCTTCCCCCCGTTTAAAAAAAAAAAAAAAAAAAAAAACCCTTGGCACTAATCATTATTTCTTGTTATGAGTAGGACGTGGCAATGACAAGATCTCGGATCCTCCTGAAGGCAAAAACCCTGAAGAGCTAAATACTATAAAGGGTGATGAGAGAAGTTCAGTGTTTGCCTCACTCCCATTAGCTATTAAGTGGCTCAGGGAAAATGCTCAACAAAATAGATCGGTTCGTTTTCAGGTACATGCTAGCAGTGAAAAATGCAGAAATCCACTTTATTTTGATTTACTAAAACTGGTACTCCCTGCTAATAGAACCCCCAAAACATGCATCATCCTTTGAGGTAAAAATAATTCAAAAAAAAAAGAGAAGCATAAAAATGGTGCTGTTGTATTTACAAATGATTTACTGGCCTCACATTTATCATGCGAGTATGCAAGCAACAATGTATGGCATGTTATTTATCCTCTACAATTGTTACTGTGCTTCGTTTGAAATGGTAGAATTAGCCTCACTCTAATGCACATTTTAGCAATTTGCCACATGCATATTGCAGTCTCCTTTTGCGTAGCCGAGGGTGGTGGTATGTTGGTTAAAATATTTTACACATCTATCAATTAATTTGTCACATTGATGCAGTAGGAAAGCTTTTTTATGGAAGCTGATATGACATGTTATATATTAATAATTTTGGATGGTAGTTTACACTAATAATCTGCCAGATTTGTTGCTTCATTTATTTCGAATGAGCACGAGTGTTGAATCTCTCACACTCAGCAGCAAGATTCTTGTAAACTTGTGTGATATGTTCTCTATTTCGCAACTGTATGTGGTGATTTAACCTGCTTTATGGCACCTCCTTTCAGGTCCTGGTCACCGGTTCCTTACACCTCGTGGGGGATGTTCTACGATTGATCAAGAAGTGACTGCCGATCAATAACAGTTGCAGTCCTCAGATGAAGGCATGCTGGAGCTCTCACCGGAGAGGCTTGCGTTAGTCATTCCTTTTCTGGACTCCACTGTTTTCTCATTCACATAAAGGTCGAGAAGAAAATTTTGATGTCTTCTGCGTGGTAATATTTATTGATTATTGGCTGCCATTGTTGAGAAAGTCCATCAAATTAAGCAGATATTCATTGTTGTTGTATCTTAACATTTTACTGTACTTCAAATGCAAGAATTACCTAAATTTCATTATCAATTTAAGCTTTGCTGAGAGGCTGGCTATATGAACAAAGTTTTTAAGAGGCTACTAAAATACTGACTTTAAGGAGATAATTATCATGATCATGTTGTGAATATGTCATGAGAAAGTGGTGGAAATGTGAATTAGTAAAGAAAATGGCTTCCCCTTTGGCTGTAGAGAGAGGACCAATGAACACCACATCATCAAAGCCTTTTTCTCCACTTGGTGGTGGTGAAAATGAAAGAGGAGAGAGATGATGACATGGTTTTGCAATCAGTTGTAGCAAATTGTTTTTGTCTTTTATTTATAACCACCTCTCTTGATGTTGTGTGATGTATGCATTATGCAATTCTTCTTTACTATGGAACAGTTAAGTTGTAAACAAGCAGAAAACTACTGAACTGAACCAACACTGATCAAAATATGATATTTTTGCCTCTAGGTGGAAACTTGGAGAGCACAATGCAGATTGTTAACATAGTTTGGAACATTGTACACATTTGAAAATCAACTCATTAACTCATTTAACAATTTGCTGTACACTCATATCTGTCATGTAAGTTCATGTGTGACGTCTGATGTTGCCTCAACCATGTACAGTCTAACTTCGTTGAATGTTTCCAGTGGAAAAATTAACATTCGAGGAGTTATTTACCCACCAATTTCTTTCAGAACACCAGCCAGATGAACCACTGAGGTGAGGATCCTACTTTAGATAGTGTGGTGGAGATTTTCCGTCACAAGGGGTTGGACGGTCTGTCCTCATCATAAGCGAGATTGAGAAGTGGGGTGTGTGTAAATATAGATAATGCACAACACAGAAAAGAAAGACACAGAGGATTTGCGTGGAAACCTTTAATCGGAAACTACGGAGAGGAGGAGAAAATTTAACTATAATTCTTAGATTATAGGAATTACAGAAATTGTTCACCGGAGTCTCAGTACTGTTCTTCCCTCCAAAAAAGGTCCTCCCTCCAAAAAAGGTCCTACCTTCTCCTCACAGGAGAAGGTATACTTATTTTTGATCTGTGTGCATGGAGGCGGATGGTACGAGAGTGATCCTCGTAAGCACATGATTTGCACATGTCGATTTGTTGTACCGATAATGATTATGAGTGCTGGATTGTTGAAATTGCATGCAAGGAAATTCGTCATTGTCTATAACTGCCGCGCTGAGAAGCGTTACATGTTATGAACGTGGAGGCAGATAGCATTACGTAACAGTCGGCGGAAATCAGAGATGATCTGTTACCATAGTTGCCTTCTGTGGAGCTGAACTCTCCGGGATGAAGGGAGTTCCGGGATGGCTTAGAGCATCAAAGTTGCCAGGACGGTAGTATCTTGGGACGAAGAGTGGCTTTGGAGTGATTTGGACTGACTTCGGGGGGACGCGAAGTGATGGAGGCTCTCGGTAGCTTGAATACGTGTCATCATCCAAGTGAGGGTCAGTTTTTGACCATTGTAGATAGCAAGGCATTTCAAGGCACTGCCTTTTTTTCTTACCTATAAAATATGTTAACATTTTCCCTGGTTTGCATGAGTAGCCAGGTATCATTGGGCAGGCCTTCATGAAAGAGTTCTCCAGAAGACTGCCTCCCATTCCTTTTGGATGACGAACCCAGTGAGCAAGATGGAAGCTCATCTGTAGTCGAGAGCAGGGGCTCAATAAGGTCAACTTATGGATTCTCTGTTGACAACAAAGTAGATAAAAGCTCTGTCAGTAGCCCTTCCAGAAATGTAGGTGCTGTTTCCAGATTTAGTAATTCCCAAAGAAGCTGGAAAGTATCAGTAACAGGCATGTTACTGGAAGTTTGGAAAATTGAAGTTTGGGAAATTGGAGCTCTCCAGCTTCTGACACCGCACAAGGATCCATGGATGCTGGAGACACTAATGAACAGCCATCAGCTCACTGAATGACGAGGATCAGATCACTGCAGCAGTGTGCTGTTGTCACAGCTGAGTTGGTGAAGGGAGAGATAAGCTTCATATGTAACAAATTGTGGATATGTACCTCTCAGAGAGTTCTATTTGTTTTCTTCAGATGAAAAAAATTATCAATGAAGTTATTTTACATTTTGTTGATCTTATGGAATTGAAGCAACACTTTAAGATGGTTGTCACGCCCCGCTTTCCAAAATATGCTGAAGCGGAGATGCGACGCGAGTCGGCGACGCATATATGTAAGAAAAATACCTCACGTATACGCGCTAAGCCTTAAGTAACCCGAAACAAGAATCTAAACTGTAATAAATCATGATTACTATAATATCACATATAAGTATCCACGCAAGATATCATATAAATAAAGAACTGGAATAACAACTAAATCTGATATATCGAGAATTAGGAAATAATAGGAAGACAAGAGAGATGAGAATACCGGAATCAGGAAGAGAGTGACTCCAGCTCCTCGCAATATGTATGGTCTCATCCAACACCTGAACAATAGAAACAAAACGTCGAATATCTAGACGTGCAAATCCAGGGTCGTCAGAAAGTGACCTGATAAGTATGTGTGTAAAGGGAAGAACTCGTGCATGAAAACAATGTGCACAAAAAAATAACAAGAATAAATGTAGTCATAAGATAACTAAATACATGATAAACAAACAACTGAAGGATAACTACATAACAACATGAATGAAGATATAAGGCAACTATTACAACTGTAAACTAATAGCTGATGTCAAGATGTGTAACCTAGCATATGTCACTAGCCTGGTTGGTTGTTATTAACTTAACTAATGTAGTACTTAGCTGTATCCCATACCACAACCGTTTTCCCACATATCAAACAAAATTATCGTTATTGTAACTGCCTGTCAATGTAGTGCATGTGTTTTGAAAGAGTACCGTGCATGCCCGGTACCACGGTCTAACACCCCTAACACTGAATCAGGACAAGTCGTAAGGCTCTAATATCTGAAGACCACAGCCCCACACGAAAAGACAACTAGTGTGGCGCCGTAACCCAGGCATAGCCCTAACAACTGACAACTGAATAGGTAGCCAGTACTATCTTGGTTCCCCATGGTTGGAACTCACAACTTGGTACCATAATAAGTCCTTCCAAAAAACACGACATGCATCATCAGGCAATTACCCCTCTTCCTCGGGTTATGATGTCTTTTATTAACAAGCAATCAATGTGAGTTATTATGTAATAGTAACTGATATCTCCAACAACTAGTGATGTCAATAATAGCCGATAATCTGACAACTGACAACTGACAACTAATATCTGACTACTGAGTAGCTGACAACTAATATCTGACATCTGAAATAGGATACTGGAGATATAGCCACTAACACAATAGTGTTACTAACAACTGGTAACTAATACATATATCTACCAATTCTCATAAACTCTGAACACGTCATATGATCACCAACAAATAATCTCACTAACTGATAAAGTGATGACTATTATCTGATAACTCTGAACTATAAGATCATTAATATCGATTAGATCACTATCACAATAACTCAATCTTTATTCATTGAAGTAATCAATAACTAAATATGAAGCATATGATATGTCCTCGAGATCAACAAGTCAACACATACCGAAATCATAACGAAGTAAGGGAATCATCCTCAAACAACATATGGTCTAGAATATCTACCTCTGATACACAACATCAACAAAATATCATCTAAATAAATCCCAAATACTCACAACTATAAATCCAGCTACGTCAAACCTATCTTAATGAGTTCAAGATCCGATATAAAGAATGTAAATTATAGATCAACTCTAACTCAAGATCAATTCAAATCACGGTCCAACTTTCCTCATAACTAAGACCGTATCCAGCATAATAAACAACTAAATAAGAACTAGAAAGAATACTGATATCTTGATGACAAAACATCGAGTCCTGAAATGTCTAACATCAACTACATCTGATCTAATATATGTGACATCTCTAAACCGTCTCATATCGGTAGAGATGTCATATCAACTTGTCCACAATATCCAAAAGCGTTCCGGTCAGAAATAATTACCAAATTCATGAATGTCTAATCTTCCAAACATAAACTATATCAATCTCAAGATCAAGCCAAGTCATGCCACGGTCTAAAGTGTATCAAAACTAGGCCAAACAGGAGAAAGCTGGGAGGAAGAACTACGGCGATGCCCGAGCTTCTGTTGCACTCTGATAACTACGGGAGGATCCGCTGCGTACTCTGATCAGCTACAGAAAGATCACCATGATCCAGACTACAGGATCTGGATATGAGAATCTAGGGTTGTCAGATGCAACCCGCGAGTACATATAGTAAAGCCAAGTGGCGTGCATAACAGGTACATGTGTACAAGAAAGGTATACCGTGAATATAAGCATATATGAATATGAAATGAGACAGTCAGTAAAGTAACTACAGGAAATCAGTTATATAGGCTCACATTACCGATCAGTGAGATTAGTACGTTGAAGGAATAATCCAAATAAGGAAACCCTCATATATGTACCCTATACCTCACGTCACTGTAATCTGAGTTTATATAATCTGTCTTTGCCTTCACAATATAATAATGAAACAGTATGAAAGCAATTAAGTAATCCTACAAGATAGCACATGTCTAAGTGGTGAGCAGTATAAACCAAGAGTATAACTAGTCATATATCAGGAGCATGTTATTATTAAATTATTAAGACTCATCTGATTTGTATACGTCGGTATGTGTCCCATCCCACATACCTCGGTATACAGACCGGAGAGTAAGTTATTAGAAACTGATGGAGATCGACGAACCATGCTTAGAATGGGTCCCGTACATGCCCGGGACAACGGTCAAGGAGTATCCGGTGCTGAGCCGGAACGTACCGCTAGGTATCGGGACTTATTGTACGTCCGAACAGGAATAGGATGTCACTGCTCCCACAGGAATAGGCCCAGGGGCTTATGGTACAACCGGCAGGCAAGGGAGTAGGGGTGCCAGTATACCCCACGTAAGCGCCTGGTGGCCTCCAGGTCAAATCCAAGTATATGGCCGCGCGACACTATAAGACCATCATAAACATGGAGACTATATCGGTACTCATCAGTTTCCCCCATCCCGGTGTAAGTTGTCTAATATTAGAATTTGTCCAGTGATAATATGTCCACAAGGTGTTTATAGTAATCCTATATTCATGGTTATCCTATTACGGGGATCAACAGGAGTATAGTATCAGGAGTCACCCTTTTTCAGGGATTCAGGAATACAGGAGTTCAGGAGTACAGGAGTTCAGGAGTACCAAATGTCTGGTAACAGTATAATAATCAAGTCCCCGTAAAAGTGATAATCATGAATATGCAAAGAAGTACGGTGTCCGGTGTAATAGTATCCAGTCAGGTGTCACAATATCAGGTCAAGTGTATTGGTACCAGGTGGCAGTATGTCAAGTGTCAAGTGAAGCATGGCATGTACCGGTGTTAGATATCAAGTGATAAGTATAGCATGGCAAGTACCGGTGTCAGATATCAAGTGTCGTGGATCAAGTATCAAATATAACATATCCAGTGTCGATGTAAATACCGTGTGCCGGTATCATAAATCATATATCAAGTATAACATGGCAAGTACCCGTGTTAGGTATCATGGGTCAAATATAGCATGGCAAGTACCGGTATCAGATATCAAGTAATAAGCATAGCAAGGCAAGTACCGATACCAGATATCAAATAATAAGTATAGCATGGCAAGTACCGGTATATACGTGTCAGGGTCAGGTAACTAATATATCGGTGAGAGTCACAACAACAAATACTAGGTATCAACCGGTCACGTAACATGGTACGGGAGAACGGCATAATCATTTCAAACACTTCACTACCATTTTTATAATAATAAATTTATCTTTTAATTAGCTATGCGAAGCCGAGTAAAGCGGGAGCAGATCTAGGCATACCCGGTATAATACCGGTCCAATAAATAATAATGGTCGGAAGCTATTTATAAAGCATGATAATCATTTATATGATATATTCTAACTTGCATAAGGAGAATCATATATTAAAAGTTAGATAATAATTATTAGACAAGGAACGATGGTAATAAAGCAAGAAATGTATTCGCGTAGCACCGGATGAAATACCGAGAAAATCGGGGAAAATCCGCAAACACGTTTAAGCAAGCTACTAACCCATGTATATATTAATATATACTCATAACTATATATTATATAAATAAATATTAGAGAGGGAATTAGAGAGGAGAGAGAGAGGAGAGAGAAAGTTGTAGGAGGGAGAGGGAGAGAGAGAATATGGTATTTTTAGAAATAAATTTGGAATTAAAAGAGGAGGGGTATGGTTGTAAATATAGGGGAATAATTTGAGGGAGAGGTGGAGGGTATTTTAGGAATGTAGAAAAGTGAGTTTTTATTTAGGGAAAAGAGAAAAGAAAAGAAAGGAAAGAAAGAAAGAAAGAAAGAAAAGAAGAAAGAAAGAAAGAAAAGAAATGGTGGGGGGGGGGGGGGGGGAGGTGGCCGGCCGGCCACCTGCCGGCGGCCCTGGGCGGCGGAGGCGCCGCCGCCGGTGGTGGTGGGGCGCGCGCCGTGCCCCCAAAGGGAGGGGAGGAGAGGTGGAGTTTGGGGTGTAGTGGTTGTTTGGTGTTGATGGAGGAGGTGGTGGTAGTTGATGGTGGTGGTGGTTATAGTGGTGTGGTGGTGATTGGTGGTGTTGGGGAGTTAGAGGAGGAGGAGGTGATGATGGGGTGGTAGAAATAGAGAATTTGATGGAGGTGGTGATGAATTTTGGAGGAGGAAGGGAGGTGATGGTGGTGGGTTTTGTTGAAATTGGAGGTGGAGAATGATTGGTGGAGGTTGAAAGAGGTGGTGGAGTGGAGAGGAGGTGTGGGGGAGGTGGTTGGCCGGCCTAAGGGGTGGTGGTGCGACGGTGGCTCCGGTGGTGGAGGCAACGGTGGTGTGTTGGAGAAGATGGGTTTAGTTTGGTTGAAGGAGTTTAGAGTTGAATGAAATTAGAAATGAAAAGAGAAGGAAAGTGGAGGGGAGTTTTTAATGGAGAAGTGTGATGATGGAAATGGGGGGAGAGGGGTTGTGGGGGAGGGGATGGCCGGCGACTAGGGGTGCGGCAGCGGCGATGGCGATGGCGGAGGCGGCGGTGGATTTGGAGGGGATGGGTTGGTTGTTTGGTGGGGAAATGAAATGAGGATGAAGAAGGAAAAAAAGGAAGAAGGAAGGTTAATAGAGAAGAAAAGGTAAAAAGAAATGATGAATGGGGGGAGAAGATGGGCTGCAGCAGCAGCCCATCATGGCTCTGTTGCTGCTACTACGGCTGTGGAGGAGGCGCAGGTATGGGGGGAAAGTCAAAGGGGGGAGAAAGTAAAGAAAGAAAAAGAAAGAAAAATTTAAAGAAAAGAAAAAATTTAAAGAAAGAAAATAAAATAGTTTAAAATTTTTATTATTAACTAATTTATTTATTATAATTTCTGGAAGTACCAAGTAGGGGATTAGAAAAGAAAAAACAAGAAAAGAAATTGCCGGTAAATAATATTATTATTTTAATAGGGCGAAAATTCGACTCTTTCAGAAACGTTCTGAAAAATTCTCAAAAATAGCAAATATTATTTTAAGATATTTGATGAAATCAGATTAAAGAAATTCAATGTAATTTTTAAATTAAAAATCTTGAAATTTTTCGGCGATACCGGCCGACACCAGAATCGGTGAAATTTTGATAAATTTAGAAAAATCAAAAAAATGTTTTTAGATAAAAAATGAAATTTTAAGAAGTATCGTGAAAGCCGTTTTTAAAAATTCAATCTCATTGAAAACAAAAAATCTGGGAATCAGTCAGCGATGCCGACCGACACCAGTTTTAGAGATTTTGCAGAAAAATTTTGAAAATTTTAGAAAATCATGAAAAATCTAAAATATTAGAAAACAGTGTCTGAAACTGAAATCGGTCAAATTAGACCACCAGAATGGTCAAATCGGGCTACAGGCTGGTATCGGGTTCCGGTCCGGGTCAGGGCTTACTCTAGATCTGAGAATCTAGGTCCGATACACAATAATATAAGTAATCACAACTCACGAACACATACAGGAAGAAAACTGAATTAATACGGTCAAAAAAATCGGGACACGTATCTGGGTACGTATCGCGGGAATGGGGTGCTACATTGGGTTACTATCATTTTTGATTCTTTGTTATAGACACGAGTCACATTCCCCTCGATGTATTCTGCACTAGTTACGCCCTAGTGGTTTGATAAATGGATCACTTATCTTAAGCTCTGACCTTACATAGTCAAGAGACATGATCCCATCATCCAGCAGCTACTTACAATTTTATGTATTTGGCGTATATGCCTACTCTTTACATTATATATTTTATTTTTAACTCTAGCAATAGTAGCTTGGTCATCACAATGAATAGATACAGACGGAGCTGGTCTCTTCCATATTGGTATATCAATCAAAAGATTCCTGAGCCACTCAGCTTCAGTACCAGCCTTCTCGAAGACAACAAACTCAGACTCCATAGTGGAGTGAGCTGTGTGACGGTTTGCTTGGATGATTTTCAAGATACCGCACCCCCACCAAGTGTGATCATATATATCCACTTGTGGATTTTAACTCATCAGAATCTGAGATCCAGTTAGCATCTGAATACCCCTATAAAACAGAAGAAAAACCATAATATGTTAAATTATAATTAATAGTTCCTTTTAGATACTTTAGCACTCAATATAATATTGTCCAATGGTCCTTATCAGAACAATAAGTGTAACGACTAAGTCGTCCCACGGCATAAGTAATATCAGGTCGTGTATAATTCATCAAGTGCATTAAACTACTAATGATTTGTGCATACTTAGATTGTGACACACTTTGTTTTTATTCTTTCTTAAGTGAATACTACCATCATAAAGTGTGAAAACAGGAGTGCAGTCAAAATGACCAAATCTTTTCAACATTCTTTTTATATAGTGTCCTTGTGAAAGCATGATACGATCAGAATCTCTAATTATTTTAATTTCTAATATCACATAAACTTCACCCATGTCTTTCATGTCAAAATTAGAGGACAAAAATGATTGGTGTAATTACGATTTCTAAGTTTGTACCAAATATAAGCATATCATCAACATATAAATAAATGATAACACCAACATTATCCTCAAATTTAGTATAGATACATTTATCAGCTCATTAATCTGATAACCATAGGACACAAGAATACTATCAAATTTATCATGCCATTGTTTGGGTGCTTATTTTAAATCATAAAAAGATTTTACAAGTTTGTAGACTTTGTATTCAATTCCAGCTGTCACACAACCTTCAGGTTGGTCCATACATTTTCTTCTTCTAGTTCTCCATTTAAGAATACAGTTTTTATTGGCCCAGAGGCCTTCCACTCTAGTTTTGATGATGATTAACTCATGTAGTTATGTTTACTAATAATCTTGTGATGTTTAGTTTCAGATTCTTAACCAAGATTTTAGTAGGTGATTAGCTTCAACAAAGGTGTTTTGGAGCTTCTCACATGGTGATTCAAGAGCCCGAGCGTCAAGTTCATATTTAGCACTCGTTGGAGTCAAGCTCGGTGGATCACGTTTGGGATCGAGTCGACTTGAAGACGGAGTTCGTCAAGAAGACTTCGGTACATAGTTTAGTTTATGTTTTTAGATCCATTTGTAAAGACTAGATAGTGTGATATGCTCAAGTTTACAACACACACACTTGTTTAAGTTTCATGTTTATTGGTTTTCGGTTTTGGTTTAACCGATCTGGTTTTCATGAATAGATAGAATCAAAACAAGTTTACATGGTTTAATGTATATTAGATGTGTTCTATATACATGCATGCTTCATATTTTAAACAAACTTAGTTTGATAGTCTATTTCACGAGTTTGATGTTTTGGTATTATAACAAAACATATTTTTGGATTTTTAGTCAAAAACATTGATATATATCTATTTCATGTATATTGGATTATATCCATATACTACATGCCTTAAATGTTGTTTCATATCTTGTATTTGGATGAGTTTTGGACAAAACGAATTTTCAATTCAAAAATTCAAGTTTTAGAAAATACAGTTTTTGATTTTCGGCAAAATTGTAAGACACAAAAATGGTTCAAAAAGTATGAAATATGTGTTGAAAATTTTCACACATGTTTGTATATCAAAGTATTATACTAATACTATTTTTGAGGATTTTTAGAGATTTTATGGGAATTTATTGGAATTAAAATACCCAGTTTTTCAATCCCGAATTAAGCCCTACCAGGCTCTGGCGGTCGACCGGGCCGGTCGACCGGACCCAGAGTCGGTCGACCGGACCGGTCGACCGACGTGCACAAGGATGTGCACGTTGACCTGCGACTTGGGTAGGTTGCAAGTGCCCACTCTCGTGTTGGCCCAAGGTTACAATCACCCTTGTTTAAGTGTATTTTGATGATTACAAAACATATTAGTTATTTGTACTAATAACATTTGTTGTTTGAGTGTGTTTCAGGTTTATTATCATACTAGAAGTACTCTCACTCAAATACAAGGCTCTTGGACTCAAGACAATTCAATTTGGGCTCAAGTTGCAATATTGAAGATCAAGTGAAGAAAGCCCAAAAGCCCACCTTGAAGAATAGCCTTGAAGTCTTTTAGAGTTTGTAAGTTTAGAATGTTAAAGTTTGAATATAGGAAATTTGGCTCTAGGATTTGCACACACCCTTGTTTCATGTATTTTCTATGTTTTGAAAATGATTATTTCTAAGTTTTATGCCTTAGTTTATATATACATGTACCAAAGCTTTATATCCTGAAAAACTTGTTTAAAACATGTGTATAAACTATTTTCTGCATAATACTTAGCTATATGTATTTTTAAAATATTTATCAAAATTTTTCTAACTCAAAACAGCCCAGTTTTTCAGTGTCAGGCAACATCGGTCGACCGGCCCGGTCGACCGGCGCTGTGTCTGGACATGCACTGTTTGTGCATGTCCGTCGGTCGACCGGATCGGTCGACCGACGGAGAGCATTCTGCTCTCGGGAATTTTCGGTCGACCGGACGGTCGACCGGAAGAAGGAAACTGTGTTTCCTCCTTTTGGGTCGGTCGACCGGACGGTCAACCGGGAGCCAACGGCTACTTCCAGGTGACCTGGCGGTCGACCGGACCGGTCGACCGCCAAGCCTGCAACTTAGCAACGGCTCTTTCCTCTTTGGGATTTTCTGAAAATCTGTTTTCTTTTTCTGTTTTAACAGACTTTTGGAGAGTTGTTGGGGTGCTTTTGCAGGTTGAATTAGGTGAAAAGAAAATGTTTTTAACTTATTTTCAACCCTATAAATAGAGGAGAAGTCTCTCCTTCATATCACTTAGAAAAATCCTCAAGTTTTGTTGTTTTCAAAAGAGAAAAGAAAAATTGTTTAAAGCTTTCAATTCCTACTCTTTCAAGATTGTTTTTCAGTTGTGTTTGATTCTCCATATCACTCTACAACTGAAGTTTTCTCACCACACTTCATAGAGCCAAAAATCCTATAATCATTCTATAGTGAAGTTGTAATTGAAGTGAGAGTGTTTGTAAAAGATTGAGAAAAAGTGTAGTGATCAAGTTGTGATCACTTTGTTCTTGTAATTCCTTCTTGTGGAGCAACCTCTTCGGTAGAGGTCCTTTGTACTCGGTGGAGCTCGGTGCTCGGTCTTCGGTAGACCAATTGTAAAGGCATCCTCGGTGGATAGTGAAAACCCTTCACGGAGGTGAAGGCGGGGACTAGAGCAAGTGTGCTCGAACCTCGAAACAAATCATCTTGTTTGCGATTGCCTTTGCGTTATTCTTGCTTTCAATTTCTCTTGCTTTATATTGTCTTGAATTACTTGCTTGAGAACTAACCCTCTACTTGTGCAATCTTGTCTTGTTTACTTTACTTGATATACTTGTTGTGTTACATTGTGAGCATTTCATTTTCATCATCATACTTGGCTTTGATCGATCACACCTCAATACAACACGGTTGCATTGCGCACCTCTAACCCATTTTTAAGGGGAATTGGGAGGAAGGAGTTCAGAACCTCGCAAGGGGTATTCGGCTCTTAGTCGTGTTTTTGAGAGATCGTTGCATTACTCATTTTATTAAAGTTTAAAAAGATCATTAGATTAGCATTCACACCTATTCACCCCCCCCCTCTAGGTGTTTTTTCAATTGGTATCAGAGCTTGGACTCTAGGATTTGGTTTAACAACCTTAGAGAAGATCCTAATTTGCTAATCATTTCATTCATATTCATATAAGTAAAAATGGCCGATGGAATTAAGACCCCTCCTAAGTTTGATGGACTTAACTTTCCCATATGGAAAGTTAAGATGACCGTGTTTTTTACAATCTCTAGGTAGCCGAGTTGCAAAGGCCGTGACTAAGTCCTTTAGTGTACCCCCCGGTGACGAATCCACTTGGTCCGAAATAGAGACTAAGGAATTCGATGCCAATGCCAAAGCTCACTATGCACTCCTACAAGCCCTAAATGATGATGACATAGTTAGGGTTATACATTGCAAATCCGCATTTGAGATTTGGTCACACTTGATAGTCACTCATGAGGGGACCTCACAAGTAAAGAAGGCTAAGATTGACCTTCTTCGGTCTCAATATGAAACATTTAGCATGCAAGACAATGAAACCATAGATGATATGGTTACAAGATTTACCAAGATTACTAATGGACTCTCTTCTTTAGGTGAAGATATCAACAATGATCAAAGAGTAAGGAAGATCATCCGGGCTCTTCCTCCTTCATGGGAAGTTAAAGCAACAACCTTGAAGGAACTCAACGACAATGAAGAGATGGAGCTTATAGGTCTCATTGGGAACCTCAAAACCCATGAGATGGAAAGGAAAGCAAGGGAGGACATGGCTCCTACCAAGAAGAAGACCATCGCCTTCAAGAGCCAAGCTACACACTCCGATGAAGATGATGAAGAAGAAGATGATGAGGAGCTCTCACTCCTTGTTAAGAATGTCCGGAGGATGTACAACAAGGCGAAGTACCAAGGTAGAAGGAGATGGCAAGGAGGCAAAGAAGAAAGAAAGATCATATGCTTCAATTGCCAAAAACCCGGACACATTGTGGCGGAGTGTCCGGACAAAGCTAAGCCCTCCACTTCAAAGAAGCCTTACAAGAAGAAGGCTATGAAGGCAACTTGGGATTCGGAGACCGAATCCGAAGAAGAGATTGACACTGCCAACATGTGCTTCATGGCCAATGAAAGCACAAGCAAGGTAACCCCTTCCACCCCTTTTGATGATGAACTCTCCATGGATGAACTAGGAGAAGCTTTTGTTGAGTTATCACAAAATTATGATTTCTTAAAGAAAAAGTATTTGAAAATGAAAAAGGAAAATGAATCTTTAAGTCATCAAGTTTTTACTCTTACAAAAGAAAAGGATGATTTGGTTTCCACCTTGGCCTCTACCAAAAATGATTTTGAAAAATATAAGATTTTTTGCAAAGGTAAAGCCCCACTAATTGATTCAAATGAAGTTTCTATGCTTAAGGAAAGATTAGATTCTTTGAGTGTTGTTTTGAAAGATTGTGAGTTTAACAAGAAGAAAATTGAGGCTATGTTTCCTAAGAAACAAGCCCCAAAGAAAAATGCTCATGTTCATGTTCATGCTACACAACCTAAACAACATGGCAAAACCCCAAAACATGCTCACACTACACATACACATCATGCTTTCATGTATAGAAAAGTGTACTCATGTTCACATTGTGGGCGGAAAGGACACTTAGCTAATTTTTGTTATGATAGACTAAGTGCATCACATCATAATGTTTGGGTTCGTAACACTAACTTTCAAGGACCCAAGAAAGTTTGGGTACCAAAGTCAACAATTGTTTTAAATGATGTAGGTACTTTCCAAAGCCCAACGACGTAGAGGTTTGTGGTATCTTGATAGCGGTTGCTCAAGGCACATGACTTGGGACATCAACAACTTTGCAACCCTATCAAGATATCATGAAGGTGGCACCGTCACCTTCGGAGATGACGCCAAGGGTAAAATCATCGGTATTGGTAATGTAAAACTTGGCACCTCTCCTTTAATTGAAAATGTAGTTTTAGTTGATGGCCTCAAGCATAATCTCTTGAGTGTTAGTCAACTTTGTGATAAAGGTTTTGATGTAGTTTTTGATAATGTTTCTTGTAAAGTTATTGATAGAATTTCTAATGTTTGTGTATTTTCCGGTTTTCGTGAAAGTAATGTTTATATGATTGATATGTTAAATATGTCTTGTAATATTACTTGTTTGAAAGCCCTCGATGATGACTCTTGGTTGTGGCATAGGAGATTAGGGCATATTTCTTTTGATCACATTTCTAGATTAAATTCAAAAGAAATGGTGAAAGGTATTCCTTGCTTGAATTTTGAAAAGGACCGAGTTTGTGACGCATGTCAATTTGGGAAACAAACTAAGTCTTCTTTCAAGTCAATTAAGGATATCATGACATCACGTCCTTTGGAATTAATCCATATGGATCTATTTGGCCCAACACAAACCAAAAGTCTAAGTGGGAATAGATTTGCTTATGTTTTGGTTGATGATTTTTCAAGATTTACATGAGTTTTCTTTCTTGAACACAAAAACCAAGCATTTTCGTATTTCCAAACTTTTAAGAAAAGAGTTGAAAAAGAAAAAGATTCTTTGATTTTGAGAATAAAAAGTGATAGAGGAGGTGAATTCATTAACCAACCCTTTACCACTTTTTGTGATGAACATGAAATAAAGCATGAACTTTCTTGTCCTAGAACTCCACAACAAAATGGAGTAGTTGAACGGAAAAATAGAACATTACAAGAGATGGCTAGGACAATGCTAAGTGAATACGGTCTACCACATTATTTGTGGGCCGAGGCCGTTAATACATCATGCTACATATCTAATCGTGTTTTCTTGTGTAAAAATACAACTAAAACTTCTTTTGAAATGTACTTTTCTAGAAAACCAAATGTTTCTTATTTCAAAGTTTTTGGATGCAAATGTTTTGTTTTAAATACAAAAGATAATTTGGGAAAATTTGATCCTAAATCTTATGAGGCTATTTTTGTAGGTTACTCAAATACTAGTAAGGCTTATAGAGTTTTCATTAGATCATCATTGACTATTGAAGAGTCTATTCATGTTAAGTTTGAGGAATCTAACAAGTTTGTTAAGAATGTTGTAGAGATAGATGCATTGGATGAAGGCATGGAGAAAGTGACCTTGGAGGATGCTTCTACTATGGGAGACAAACCAAAGGATGATGAAGGAAGCAATGCTAAAGTGGAAGAGGCACAAGGGAATGAAAATCAAACACATGAGGTGGAGCCTACTCAACCACTACCAAAGGATTGGAGATACAATCCACATCATCCCAAGGACCTCGTCATAGGTGAAGTATCAAAAGGGGTAACTACTCGCTCTAAAATTCAAGATTATTGTGGCCACTTTGCATTTATTTCACACATAGAACCCAAAAATGTGCTCGAAGCCGAGGCCGATTCATATTGGTTGCTAGCCATGCAAGAGGAGCTCAATCAATTTGAGCGCAACCAAGTTTGGCACCTTGTTCCTAGGCCCATGATAGACCAACAATTGGTACTAAGTGGATCTTTAAGAATAAGTTGGATGAATCGGGTAATGTAGTTAGAAACAAGGCTAGGTTAGTTGCCCAAGGTTACACTCAAATCGAAGGGATCGATTTTGAAGAAACCTTTGCACCCGTAGCACGGCTTGAAGCCATACGGATGACACTAGCATTTGCCTCATATAAAGATTTCAAATTATTTCAAATGGATGTTAAAAGTGCTTTTCTAAATGGATTTATTGAAGAGGAGGTGTATGTTGAACAACCCCCGGGTTTGTTGATCCTACACATCCGGATTTTGTTTTTAAATTAGATAAAGCTCTTTATGGTTTGAAACAAGCCCCTAGGGCTTGGTATGAAAGACTTTCTTCATTTTTGACTTCAAATGGTTTTAAGAAAGGTAAAATTGACACAACTTTGTTTACAAAACATGTAGAAAAAGATATTCTTATTGTGCAAATTTATGTGGATGATATTATTTTTGGTTCTACTAATGTATCTCTTTGCAAAGCTTTTGAGTCATGCATGAAGGATGAATTTGAAATGTCTATGATGGGAGAGCTCAACTATTTTCTTGGACTCCAAATCAAGCAAAGGAAGGATGGGATCTTCATCAATCAAGCCAAGTACACAAAGGAACTAATCAAAAGGTTTGGGCTTGAAGGATCAAGAGTAAGCAAAACTCCCATGGCAACAACTACAAAGCTTGACAAGGATGAACAAGGTAAAAGTGTAGACATTAAACTTTATAGAAGCATGATTGGTAGCTTGCTTTATTTAACGGCTAGTAGGCCGGATATTATGTTTTCCGTTTGTCTTTGTGCACGTTTTCAATCTTGTCCTAAAGAGTCTCACATAATTGCGGTTAAACGCATAATTAGATACCTTAAGGGCACTATTGAAATGGGTTTGTGGTATCCTAAAACCGGATTATTTGAAATGAAGAGTTTTTCGGATGCCGACTATGCGGGTTGTAGGGTAGATAGGAAGAGCACAAGTGGAACATGTCAATTCTTAGGTAATTGTCTTGTATCTTGGTCTTCCAAAAAGCAAAATTCGGTAGCCCTATCAACCGCCGAGGCGGAGTATGTTGCGGCCGGAGCTTGTTGTGCACAAGTTCTTTGGATGAAACATACTCTCCTTGACTATGATTTACATTTTGATCATGTTAAAATATTTTGTGATAATACTAGTACTATTCACATGACAAAGAATGCAAATCAACATCGTAAAACCAAACACATTGACATTAGGTATCACTTTCTTAGAGATCATTATGAGAAAGGTGATATTGATATTGATTATGTTTCTACCGATTTTCAACTTGCCGATATTTTTACTAAACCTTTAGACTATGCTAGATTTTCATTTATTTGTGGTGAGTTGAATGTTTGTATTATGGATTCTTAAAATTAAAATTGTTTTTTCAATTGTTTTGTTGTAACCCTTTTTGATGTATGACAAAAAGGGGGAGAATAAGTTTAGTAATGATATTTAGTTTTGATATTATTTGAGTTTTATGAAGAAAAAGGAAGTTTGTGTTTATTTAAGTTTTTGGACAAAAACTATTGTGTTTGTTAAATGCTTTATGTATGCTTAAATAGCTTTTCATATTCATGATAAATACATAGCATTGTTTGAGGGGGAGCTTTCCAAGCTTTTCCTCCTCTATTTGTTTCAATAACTTATATGTTTTGTCATCATCAAAAAGGGGGAGATTGTTGGCCCAAGGTTACAATCACCCTTGTTTAAGTGTATTTTGATGATTACAAAACATATTAGTTATTTGTACTAATAACATTTGTTGTTTGAGTGTGTTTCAGGTTTATTATCATACTAGAAGTACTCTCACTCAAATACAAGGCTCTTGGACTCAAGACAATTCAATTTGGGCTCAAGTTGCAATATTGAAGATCAAGTGAAGAAAGCCCAAAAGCCCACCTTGAAGAATAGCCTTGAAGTCTTTTAGAGTTTGTAAGTTTAGAATGTTAAAGTTTGAATATAGGAAATTTGGCTCTAGGATTTGCACACACCCTTGTTTCATGTATTTTCTATGTTTTGAAAATGATTATTTCTAAGTTTTATGCCTTAGTTTATATATACATGTACCAAAGCTTTATATCCTGAAAAACTTGTTTAAAACATGTGTATAAACTATTTTCTGCATAATACTTAGCTATATGTATTTTTAAAATATTTATCAAAATTTTTCTAACTCAAAACAGCCCAGTTTTTCAGTGTCAGGCAACATCGGTCGACCGGCCCGGTCGACCGGCGCTGTGTCTGGACATGCACTGTTTGTGCATGTCCGTCGGTCGACCGGATCGGTCGACCGACGGAGAGCATTCTGCTCTCGGGAATTTTCGGTCGACCGGACCGGTCGACCGGAAGAAGGAAACTGTGTTTCCTCCTTTTGGGTCGGTCGACCGGACGGTCGACCGGGAGCCAACGGCTACTTCCAGCTGACCTGGCGGTCGACCGGACCGGTCGACCGCCAAGCCTGCAACTTAGCAACGGCTCTTTCCTCTTTGGGATTTTCTGAAAATCTGTTTTCTTTTTCTGTTTTAACAGACTTTTGGAGAGTTGTTGGGGTGCTTTGCAGGTTGAATTAGGTGAAAAGAAAATGTTTTTAACTTATTTTCAACCCTATAAATAGAGGAGAAGTCTCTCCTTCATATCACTTAGAAAAATCCTCAAGTTTTGTTGTTTTCAAAAGAGAAAAGAAAAATTGTTTAAAGCTTTCAATTCCTACTCTTTCAAGATTGTTTTTCAGTTGTGTTTGATTCTCCATATCACTCTACAACTGAAGTTTTCTCACCACACTTCATAGAGCCAAAAATCCTATAATCATTCTATAGTGAAGTTGTAATTGAAGTGAGAGTGTTTGTAAAAGATTGAGAAAAAGTGTAGTGATCAAGTTGTGATCACTTTGTTCTTGTAATTCCTTCTTGTGGAGCAACCTCTTCGGTAGAGGTCCTTTGTACTCGGTGGAGCTCGGTGCTCGGTCTTCGGTAGACCAATTGTAAAGGCATCCTCGGTGGATAGTGAAAACCCTTCACGGAGGTGAAGGCGGGGACTAGAGCAAGTGTGCTCGAACCTCGAAACAAATCATCTTGTTTGCGATTGCCTTTGCGTTATTCTTGCTTTCAATTTCTCTTGCTTTATATTGTCTTGAATTACTTGCTTGAGAACTAACCCTCTACTTGTGCAATCTTGTCTTGTTTACTTTACTTGATATACTTGTTGTGTTACATTGTGAGCATTTCATTTTCATCATCATACTTGGCTTTGATCGATCACACCTCAATACAACACGGTTGCATTGCGCACCTCTAACCCATTTTTAAGGGGAATTGGGAGGAAGGAGTTCAGAACCTCGCAAGGGGTATTCGGCTCTTAGTCGTGTTTTTGAGAGATCGTTGCATTACTCATTTTATTAAAGTTTAAAAAGATCATTAGATTAGCATTCACACCTATTCACCCCCCCTCTAGGTGTTTTTTCATCTCGGGTGGGGGCGGTCGACCGTCGGGTCGACCGTGAGCAAGGCACGGTGGACCGAGCGGTCGACCGGCCAGAGAGCAATTTGCTCTCTGGATTGGCACGGTCGACCGGGCGGTCGACCGGCAGGCTCAACGGTCAAAAATTTGACCGTTGGTTGGTCGACCGGCCGGTCGATCGGAAGGCCATTTCTGGCCTAGTCAGCAGCCAACGGGAAGATTCTGTTTTGGGGCTATTTATACCCCATTTAAGGCCAGTTTTTGTGAAGAATTTTTAGAGCAAAAATTTACATCTTCCAGCCAGTTTTTAAAGAGTTTTTAGTGCTTAAAGATTTGATCTTTATCTTTTTTTTAAGAAGGGTTGGAAAATCATTTAAAAAGAAAATTCTTTGGGAATTGGTTTGATCTTCATTTTCAATTCTATCTAGAGTTTTTCCCTAGAGGTTTTCTTTGAGTTTTTGATTTCTAAACTCTTTGTTTTCCACACTTGAGCCATATCATTCTATCCTATCTATAGGATCTTTTTATTTATGGGAAATTAGTTTGTGGTTGTGGAACACCAAGTTGTAAACTTCCATCTTTGTGATATCCCTCTAGTGAGAGGTGATTGATTTGGTATCCCCTCTATTGGAGGTGATTGTGGAAGTGGTGTTTGGCTCCCTCTAGTGAGAGGTGGAGACTGTTGGTAGGCTCCCTCTAGTGAGAGGTGGGAGTTTGTGTTGGAATCCCTCAAGTGTGAGGTGATTGTTTTGTATTGGCTAAGTGCCTACCCCTCTTGTGTGAGGTGGTGTTTGTGTGGCTTTGTGCCTAGCCTCTAAGTGTAGAGGTGGTGTTTGTAATTGAGAGAGAAGTTGTGTACTCCCGGTTGTATTTACCCAAATCCTCAGTGGAGGTTCCCTGTGTGGGAGTCCTGTATGGACAAGTGGATTGGAAATCCTTCTGTGTGAAGGCGGGGACGTAGAGCTGTGTGCTCGAACCTCGAAACATATTCGTGTGTTTGCATTTGATCCATTGTCTCTCTAACTCTCTTTCTCTTTTATTTTGTGCCTTGCATTGATTCATATTGTCATATCATAATTTATATGCTTGGCTTGTTTGTGTGTGCCTCACTTGTGCTTAACCACGAGAGCTTCATATAGCGCCTCAACTCTTATTCAGAGGAATCAAGAGGAGTCAGTCCAGAGTCCTTCACCGGGAATTCAGCTACACTCGTTGGTTGCATTAAGTGTAGTTGTAATTAGTTTTAATTTTCGCATTTAGTTGATTAGATTAGCTGTACACCTATTCACCCCCCTCTAGGTGTACTTTCAATTGGTATCAGAGCCTACGCTCCTGATATTTGGTTTAACCACCTAGGAGTGTGATCTTGGTTAGCTAATCTATCATTTGCATTTGCACACTTATATTGTTTGCACACACTCTTAGATTGCTTGTCACCTCCCATGTTTGATGTTTCCAACATTGACATGTGGAAATTTAGGATGTCCATGTACTTGAAAACCCTAGGATTGCATGTTTTCCTTGCCGCTACCAAGAAATCCTATCTTGGTAATAGCAAGCATATAGAGGCAATGCACAAGCCCTTGAGGCACTTAGAAGCACGCTAAATAAAGAATATCTTATGATTGTTTCTAATTGTGATTCTGCCTTTGCAGTGTGGAACACGTTGACCACCTCCGAGCTACAAACGCCCAACATTGTGGAGGATGAATCTAGTGGAGAATCCGAGCAATAATGCTATATGGTCCAAGGGAATGACTCCCTTGAGGTATATTCGGAATCTCAACTAGATAATGATGATGCTAGTTCTTCTAGTAATGATTATGTTGATCCAAGTGCCTTGAATGAAGAACTTTCTATTGTGTGTGAAAAATTGTTAGAAAAGTATAATCTTTTGAAAAAGAAGACTTTTGCTTTAAATAAAGAAAATGAAAATTTGTCTTCTAGACTTGATTTGATTTTGCAAGAGAAGGAAGAGATTTTTAGTGAACGTGACTCACTTAAATCTCAACTAGACCTTACCCTAAAGGAAAATGAATTTTTGAAATCTAAAAATGATTGTAATGAAGTTTTAAAGAAAAATAAAGCTATAACTTCAAAACTTGATTTTGTTGTAAAAGAGAATGATTCTTTGAAAATAAAAATTGCTTCAATTTCAAAGGATTTAGAAGTTTGTTTAAAGAAAAATGAATCTTTGAAAATTGATATTGATTCACATGTTTGCCATGCCAGTGTAGCTTCACCTAGCTTACCTATTGCATGCACCTCTTCTATAATTGAAAATGACATATCTATGCTTAAGAAGAGTGTTGATTGTTTGGGCTCCACTTTGAGCCATTGTGCCTTGAACCGCACACGGTTGGAATCTATGTTTCGTAAGAAACAAATTCTTTCTATGCATGCACACCATCCACGGCATACACATGCTTCGCACGTTCATATACACAATACTATGTATGCTCATGTGTACACTTGTACACATTGTGGACGTAAGGGCCACCTTGCTAAGTTTTGCTATGATCGTATACATGATTCTAATTTAGCAACTAAATTTGTTTGGGTTAGGAAAAGAACTAACCCCCATGGACCCAAAAGAGTGTGGGTACCAAAGACCACCCCTATTGTATTTGATGTAGGTGTGGGCTCTCACATGTCGTGAGAGTTATGGTGCCTTGAGGTGGATGCGTTCCGAGCTTTATGAGGACTATTTAGATGCATCACTTTCAAGGGGAGTTTGGTGGGAGGACCACCTTATTTTGGAGACTTGGAGAGTTGCCTTCTAGGTTTTGGTAACGATCTCTAACTCCCATTATGTTTACATGCTTTCATGTCATTGATTTTTAGCATGCCTTGATGTTTTATGATTAGTATGTAAAATGCCATGATAATTAGGCTTATGACATACATGTATAGTATTTGAGACGCCCATGTTTAATATGGATTTATATCTTTGTGTTCTCACATTTGTTTTTAACTAATGTGTATGTCCTAGATCTATGCATGTGCATGTACATAATGATCATATGTATGTTTATGAGTTTTTGTTTTGATGCTTCATGATTTGAATATATGTTTAGATGTTTGTTTTCTTTAAAACTTGGATATATACTTGTACGACTAGTGAGCCACAAATAGATTATTACATGTTTGTGCTTGAATGCTCATTTGTACTCATTAGATGTACTAGTATAGCTTAGTTTTGATGATTCATGCATTTGACTTGTATTCCCATGTTGTACATATTTTTTTATGTTTATATGTTTGCTTCATGTATATGTCTATTTTGTCTAAACTATTGTCTATACATATACATCCTTTGAGCCACTTGCCTTCATGCATATACTTTTGTGGACTCGTTTGTGTTTGGATATGTATGTATTCTTTAGTTTGTACATGACATACATATGCCTTGAAGATTAAATCGTTTTGATGATTTTCATGTTTTTAAGGAATTTCATAATTGAGCTAAATTGACTATTTTCATGATTATGTGTTTCACATAACACTTGTACCACTCACTTTAGTTGATGTTTTCTCATGATTTTATTTTCATGAGTACAATTTATGCTTTATTGATTTTGAGTGTTTAGTGATCATGTGACTTACATGTTTTTCATGAAATATATTTTTATTTTATTCCTTGCTTGAAGGATTTCGTACTAGTTTACAAAATTTTTTTTTAACTAGTTCGTATTCTTCATTTTGGAAGAGTTTTCAATTATGCTATTCTATTTTCAAACCTATTTTTGAAAACCCCTCCCATTAACGGGCGGTTGGTTGGGCGACCATGCCTTGTATGTTCATATTGAAAATCCTTTTAAACATGTGCATGAAATGGATGGAAGGAAATATGAGATATACACTTGATCTTATTATGTTTTCAATTGGTATCATTGGATTTTTTCAATTGGTATCACTATTAACATTCTTTTTGTATACTCATATATGTTTTTATATATGTATGCTTTCATTTCAAATAGTATCAATTTCGATTGGTATTCAATTTTACATACATATATATGCTTTATTTGTGCTTACTATATCTCTATATCTTTAAGCACAAATTTTGGTTATGCTAAGCTTGATTTCTTTAATGACTATTATATTTCAATTGACTATGTTTCAATTGGTATCTTATACAAGCTTATGCATCATTTTGTTTGGTATTTCATAAAGGGGGAGAAAATTCATGTTCTACTTTCAATTGGTATTTCACCTTTCAATTGGTTTTGGTATTCTACTCCCACACTTTATGTTTAAAAAAAATGATTAAAAAAAGGGGATATTGATTATTTTTGGTTATCATATGCTTTTAATGAAAAATTACTTTCAATTGGTACTAATCTTTACAAATTGGTATCAAAATTACCTATAAGTTTTACTTTCAATTGGTATGTTTTATTGATATCAAAATTTTTGGTTGAATTATTCAAAATGATTTATTTATTTACAATTGATATTTAATTGGTATTTATTTACAATTGGTATCAATTGGTATTTAAATTTATATTAAAAACATTTGTTTTATATACCACATTATGTACTTTCAATTATGTACTTTCAATTGGTATATTTCATTGATATCATGATGCACTAAATTGATATATTTTTTTCTTTCAATTGGTATCAAGAAAGTTTTGTTTTTGATTTCACCCCTCATTGATTTTTTGTTTAAGACAAAAAGGGGAGAACATTTTTTTCTTTGATCCCTTTGTTGATGATTGACAAAAAAGGGGAGAAAGATTTTTGAGTTTATATATGCATATTTGTGTTTTTGCATATAATGATTTTATGAATATGAGAAAAATGATTTGATTTTGAGAGGTTTAAACAAAAAGAGAGAAGGTTTTTGAAACATATGTTTGATTCATGCATGTTGATGCATATTCATGTTTAGTATTCATTGCATATATCTTATGTTTATTGCTATGCATGAGTTAAGGGGGAGCTTCCTTGAAGCTTAACTTTAATCCATGCATATATAACTCCATGAGTTTTGTCATCATCAAAAAGGGGGAGATTGTTAGCCCAGAGGCCTTCCACTCTAGTTTTGATGATGATTAACTCATGTAGTTATGTTTACTAATAATCTTGTGATGTTTAGTTTCAGATTCTTAATCAAGGTTTTAGTAGGTGATTAGCTTCAACAAAGGTGTTTTGGAGCTTCTCACATGGTGATTCAAGAGCCCGAGCGTCAAGTTCATATTTAGCACTTGTTGGAGTCAAGCTCGGTGGATCACGTTTTGGATCGAGTCGACTTGAAGACGGAGTTCGTCAAGAAGACTTCGGTACATAGTTTAGTTATGTTTTTAGATCCATTTGTAAAGACTAGATAGTGTGATATGCTCAAGTTCACAACACACACACTTGTTTAAGTTTCATGTTTATTGGTTTTCGGTTTTTGGTTTAACCGATCTTGGTTTTCATGAATAGATAGAATCAAAACAACTTTACATGGTTTAATGTATATTAGATGTGTTCTATATACATGCATGCTTCATATTTTAAACAAACTTAGTTTGATAGTCTATTTCATGAGTTTGATGTTTTGGTATTTTAACAAAACATATTTTTGGATTTTTAGTCAGAAACATTGATATATATCTATTTCATGTATATTGGATTATATCCATATACTAGATGCCTTAAATGTTGTTTCATATCATGTTTTTATATTTGGATGAGTTTTGGACAAAACGAATTTTCAATTCAAAAATCCAAGTTTTAGAAAATACAGTTTTTGGTTTTCGGTAAAATTTGTAAGACACAAAATTGGTTCAAAAAGTTTGAAATATGTGTTGAAATTTTTCACACATGTTTGTATATCAAAGTATTATACTAAAACTATTTTTGAGGATTTTTAGAGATTTTATGAGAATTTATTGGAATTAAAATACCCAGTTTTTCAATCCCGAATTAAGCCCTGCCAGGCTCTGGCGGTCGACCGGGCCGATCGATCGGACCCAGAGTCGGTTGACCGGACCGGTCGACCGACGTGCACAAGGATGTGCACATTGACCTGCCACTTGGGACGGTCGACCGACTGCAAGTGCCCCACTCTCGGGTGGGGGCGGTCGACCGGACGATCGACTGTGAGCAAGGCACGGTCGACCGAGCGGTCGACCGGCCAGAGAGCAATTTGCTCTCTGGATTGGCACGGTCGACCGGACGGTCGACCGGCAGGCTCAACGGTCAAAAATTTGACCGTTGGCCGGTCGACCGGCCGGTCGACCGGAAGGCCATTTCTGGCCTAGTCAGCAGCCAACGGGCAGATTCTGTTTTGGGGCTATTTATACCCCATTTGAGGCCAGTTTTTGTGAAGAATTTTTAGAGCAAAAATTTACATCTTCCAGCAAGTTTTTAAAGAGTTTTTAGTGCTTAAAGATTTGATCTTTATCTTATTTTTAAAAAGGGTTGGAAAATCATTTGAAAAGAAAATTCTTTGGGAATTGGTTTGATCTTCATTTTCAATTCTATCTAGAGTTTTTCCCTAGAGTTTTTCTTTGAGTTTTTGATTTCCAAACTCTTTGTTTTTCATACTTGAGCCATATCATTTTATCCTATCTATAGGATCTTTTTATTTATGGAAAATTAGTTTGTGGTTGTGAAAACCATCAAGTTGTAAACTTCCATCTTTGTGATATCCCTCTAGTGAGAGGTGATTGATTTGGTATTCCTCTATTGTGAGGTGATTGTGGAAGTGGTGTTTGGCTCCCTCTAGTGAGAGGTGGAGATTGTTGGTTGGCTCCCTCTAGTGGGAGGTGGAGTTTGTGTTGGAATCCCTCAAGTGTGAGGTGATTGTTTTGTATTGGCTAAGTGCCTACCCTTCTTGTGTGAGGTGGTATTTGTGTGGCTTTGTGCCTAGCCTCTAAGTGTAGAGGTGGTGTTTGTAATTGAGAGAGGAGTTGTGTACTCCCGGTTGTATTTACCTAAATCCTCAGTGGAGGTTCCCTGTGTGGGAGTCCTGTGTGGACAAGTGGATTAGAAATCCTTCTGTGTGAAGGCGGGGACATAGAGCTGTGTGCTCGAACCTCGAAACATATTCGTGTGTTTACGTTTGATCCATTGTCTCTCTAACTCTCTCTCTCTCTCTCTTTTTTTTGTGCCTTGCATTGATTCATATTGTCATATCATAATTTATATGCTTGGCTTGTTTGTGTGTGCCTCACTTGTGCTTAACTACGAGAGCTTCATATAGCGCCTCAACTCTTATTCAGAAGAATCAAGAGGAGTTAGTCCAGAGCCCTTCACCGGGAATTCGGCTACACTTGTTGGTTGCGTTAAGTGTAGTTGCAATTAGTTTTAATTTCCGCATTTAGTTCATTAGATTAGCCGTACACCTATTCACCCCCCTCTAGGTGTACTTTAAGTTTTAACATCCATTTGATGTATCACAAACTTATGAATAGATGCTAAAGCAAACAACACTCTATTAGATGCAATTCTAGTCACATGAGCAACTGCATCAAAATAATCAAAGTGTTTCTTTTGAGCATATCTTTTAGCAATCAATCTAACTTTAAATTTATCCAAAGACACATCAGGTTTCAGTTTTCTTTTAAATATCCATTTGCAACCAATTGGTTTTGCACCTGGTGGCAAATCAACAAGTTCCCAAGTGTGATTTGATAATATGAATTCTAATTTATTATTAGTAGCCTCTTTCTAAAATGGAGCATCCGAAGAGGAGATAGCCTCTTTATAAGTGAGAGGGTCATCACCAACAAGAAATGTAAAGAAATCTTTACCAAAGTCAGTATTTTTCTAACTCTTTTACTTCTTCTAAGTTCAATCTCTTCATTATCATTAGGTTCTTGTGCATGACTAGATGATGAAGTATGAGAAGGTTTATGTATATGGGTTTTCAATGGAAAAATATGCTCAAAGAATTCTACATTTTCAGTTTCAACAATAGTGTTAACCTCCATAGCATTATTATCATTTTTAGTCACAAGAAATCTATATAAAACACTATGATGTGCATAACCTATAAACATGTAGTCAAAAATTTGGGTCCTAATTTCTTTCTTTTGGGTTCAGGTAGAAAAATTTAGTTAGGCACCCCCACGCTTTTAAATAGTTTAAGTTTGGTGCATTACCTTTTTCAGATTCTATATGGGGTTATGCCGGTTTCTTATATGGTATTCTATTTTGAATATGACAAGCAGAGAGTATAGCCTCCCCCCAAGGTTCAGAAGTGCACCGGAACTTATAAGCATAGCATTCATCATGTTTTTGAGTGTTCTATTTTTTCTTTCAGCAACACCATTAGATTCAAGTGAATATGGAGGGGTAGCCTCATGAATTATACCATGTTGTTCACAAAATTCATTAAATTGTTTAAATTCATATTCACCACCTCTATCCGATCTCAATCTCTTGATTTTCTTATTTAGTTGATTTTCAACTTCTGATTTATATTTCAGAAACATTTCAAAGGCTTCATCTTTATATCTCAACATATAAAACACTGTATATCTAGAATAGTCATCAATGAAGATGATATAGAATCTTTTACCACCTCTAATTAAGTTATTTTTAGGTCACTAAGATCACTGTGAATAAGCTCAAGCAATTCATATTCTCTTTGTACACTTTTGCATGAATTCTTAGTGGATTTAGATTCAACACATATTTCACATTTGTCATGATCAGATACAGTTACATTATGCAAGAGATCTATATCTTTCATTTTCTTAATGTAAAAAAATCAACATGTCCTAACCTACCATGCCAAAGATCACAAGAGTCAATCATGTAAGCAGAAGAAGTAGATGCATTTTCATTCACGATTTCAAGTACATTCAGCATAAATAAACCCTGGCTACATTACCCTTTACCAACAAATTGTCTATTCTTATCATTACAATTTTATCAGATTCAAAGCAGACCTTAACTCTTACTTTTTCACGAAGAGAAACAGAAATGAGGCTCCAACGAATCTCAGGAACATTAAGCACATCTTTAAGAGAAAGAATCTTTCCAGAAGTGAGCTTGAGAAGCACCTTTCCCTTACCCACAATGGGTGAGGGCCTCGAATCGCCCATGAACACTTGTTCACCATCATCAACTAAGGAGTAAGAAGAGAACGTTCCTCTGTCGGCACATATATATCGGGTTATCCCAGAATCAATCACCCAGTTCTTATTATGTGCAGCCATGTTAACTTCAGAGATTACAGGCACTAGACATGAAAAAATAAAAATAAAAAATAAAAAAATTAACATTTTCTTTGCCTTTAAAAACTTTTGAAAAGAAGAACAATATTTTGACATAGTCTTGATAAGAAATTAAGTCAATTTTAAGGAATAAGAAAACCATAATTAGGATTTCTTATACATGGTCAAAATAAAATTATTTGTTTGATTTCTAGGGTTAAAAAGAAAACTTGAAAAAGTAATTAGTTTTGATCTTTACCTTGATGAAGTATGCAACTTTATAATACTTACACACTTAAGGCTCAAAAACAAAGATTCTTATATCTTATTAATATATACATATATATATATATACATATATATATATATATATATATATATATAATCTTCTAATTAAGCTGGGTACTTGTACCTCATTAAGCAAAAGTATTCATGCCTAAAAGTGGTCCATTTAATAAATAAAATTCTTAGTTTTGTGGCCTTGTGTGCTCAAGTCCTTAAGTTCTTGGGGTATTTTCTCACCCGGTGCCCTAGATCGTCCAGTTTGGGTGTTCTGACTAAAGGCTCATTACATGGGCAGATTAGAAAACATAAGAGAACTAAGGAATAATATCACCAAAAATAAAAAATATATAAAAAATAAAATAAGGGATAAGAGTTAGAGTTAAAGAACCCCTTGTCAAAATTTCACGATCACAAAAGTGCATATGACTTAGAATAAAGTAATAGACTAGATAAGAAATACAGTTTGACTTTTTACCTTGATTGATAACAAGTTTTTGAATAGAGACTAAGTTTAGAAATGAAAATTTTGATTTTCTTATAACTTATAGATTACGTGAACTCTTATAATACTTCAAATATTTTTTCTCTTTTACAAAATGCTTTTCAAAAATACTAACACTTTGTTTCTCTTTCTTTTTAGATTTTGTGGGTATAATCCACTGAAAACCCTCACGAGACAAAACTCATCCTCTAGGGGTAACGTAGAGGTTTAATGGCTTGTTGCACATGCTAAGTGCAACTGTGATTCCTACGAAATTGAGTTAGGTTAGTTTTGTTTTATTATTTTGCTCAAGGACGAGCAAAAGATAAGTGTGGGGGTGTGTTTGGACACATTTATTACATATTTGTTATTACATTCTTACACCCATTCTGTAATAAATTCTACAATTATACTGTCTTAATACCTAATTTGTGCAAGATATGATGGGAGAAGATAAATCACAAATTCAAGCCAACTAAATCACATTCTTGTTGTTAAACCTGCACACAGAAAATACCTGTACACCATTTTAAGTAACTTAAAAGCCAACTAAATCAAAAATTTCCTTGTTGTTAAACCTATAAGCTAAGAACAGAGAAGAAAGTTAATCAATAAAGTAAACAAAAAAGAGTTACTTATCGTCCCTCCCCGGTAACGACACCAAAAATTTAATTGAGTCTTAACCTGCACAAAAATTACAAAATTTCAAGAATAAAGAACAGAAGTGCAAGTGCTCAATGCTACCGCTATAGCAAGTGGCTATGTGGGTCGTGATCCATAAGGAGAGACTAGCGATGGAAGCTTTTAATAAGTTCTCTTTTAGTTATCTAAAAATGGTTAAAGTTCTTCTCTTGTTCTTTAGAAAGAAAAGGAAAATAAGTTATGTTAAATTGTGAAAGTGGTAGGTTGGAGTAGTTGGAGAAAATAGAAAATAGATTTATATAAAGAAAGTGAATAAAGTTGAGAGTTGATGATGATCTAAACTAAGAATTAAAATAAAGGAAAAAAACTAAAGAACTTACCTGCCTCTTCTGGTTGATGACTTACCTGGAATCCTTACCAACGATGTACCTTTGCTTGAAGGCGAGCGAAGCATGACAGATGAGATCTTTCCCATTCTCGATCTACACTACGAAAAGAAGATGCAAGCTATATTACCATAAAAATGGTTATTCATCTCCATAGACCATCAACGACACTTACAAGGACGAGGCAACTTCGAAGCTATTGAAGTGGTTTGGATTCACAAACACAGAAGAGAGAAGCAACAAAAACAAGAGTAGAAAAGAAACTTCGGTTGAATTGAATAACAATAAAATAAAGGAAGAATACTTACATCATTGTTACTCTTAGTACAAGCATCACTCTTATTCTCCCATAAAACTATTCTTCTATCTCAGTTACATAAAAAAATAAAAATTACATTTAAAAGAGAAAGAAAACCTAAGCTAAACCTATACAAAATCTATTCTATTCTCTGATTGATTGTCCGTTTTGCCTTTGAATTTGTAGGTATTTATAGGAAAAATGGGGAGGGGAGAGCGCGCTTGAGGATGAGACTAAATCGCTATCTCAACAAAAAAAAGATCTTCTGATAAGGTTGGAAATCAGGTTAGAGATACGGACAAAATCGCTTGCCAACAGAAAAGACCTTTTAATAAGGTTGGAGATAATGTTGGAGATAAATTTTTGTTTATCCCTTGATCTTCAATTGAATTTTGTCTTATCTCTTTAAATCTATAAATATACGTCTTAATTCTTTAAATATCCCTTTGTATATTGATAGGGTTGCCATTGGACTTCTGGATTTGCCTCTATCCTCGTTTATCCTTATTGATTCTCCAAGCTAACTAACTGGATCTTCAAAAATCTAATTTTAACTAAATTAGATCTGGGGTTATCCTTTCTGATATGCTCAATCTTCAGTTGTAATTTAAATCCTCCCCGACAACGGCGCCTAAAATTGATTGAGTTCAATGCATACAGAAAATACAGAATTTCAGGAATACAGAACAGAAGTGCAAGTACTCAATATTACCACTATAAAGAGTGGTTATGCGGGTTGTGATCTACAAGGAGGGACTAGCGATGAAAGCGTATTATAAGTTCTCTTTTAAGTTACTTAAAATGGTTAAAGTTTTTCTCTTATTCTTTAAAAGAAAAGAAAAATAAGTTATGTTAAATTGTGAAAGTGGTAGGTTGGAGTAGATGGAAAAAATAGAAAATAATTTTATACAAAGAAAGTTAAAAAGTGAATAGAGTTGAGAGTTGATGATGATCTAAACTAAGGACTAAAAGAAAGGAAAAGAAAATTAAAGAACTTACCTACCTCTTTTAGTTGATGACTTACCTGGAACCCTTGTCAACGATGTACCTTTGCTTGAAGCGAGCGAAGCATAACAGATGAGATCTTCCCCATTCCCGATCTACACTACGAAATGAAGGTGCAAACTATACTACCATAGAAATAGTTGTTCATCTCCAAAGGCCATAATAGCACATACAAGGACGAGGCAACTTCGAAGCTATTGAAGTCGTTTGGATTCACAAATACAGAAGAGAGAAGCAACAAAAATAAGAGCAAAAAAAAACTTCGATTGAATTGAATAATAATGAAAGAAAGGAAGAATACTTACACTGTTGTCACTCTTAGTATGAGCATCACTCTTGTTCTCCCTTGAAACTATTCTTCGATCTCAGTTACATAAAAAAAATTACATTTAAAAAAGAAAGAAAAACCTAAGTTAAACTTATGCAAAAATTTATTCTATTCTCTGCTTGATTGTCCGTTTTGCCTCTGAATTTGCATGTATTTATAAAAGAAACGGGGAGGGGAGAGCGCGCTTGAGGATGAGACAAAATCGCTATCTCAAGAAAAAATTATCTTCTGATAAGGTTGGAGATATGGATAAAATTGCTTGCCAACAGAAAAGACCTTTTGATAAAGTTGAAAATAATGTTGAAGATAAATATTTGTTTATCCCTTAACTTTCAGTTGGATTTTGTCTTATCTCTCTAAATCTTTAAAATATACGTCCTAATCCTTTAGATATCCCTTTGTAATTGATAGGGTTGCCTTTGGACTTCTGAATTTGCCTCTATCCTCATTTATCCTCGTTGATTCTCCAAGCCTACCAACTGGATCTTCAAAAATCTGATTTTAACTGAATTAGATCTAGGTTTATCCTCTCTGATATGCTTAATTTTAGTTGTGATTTAAATCCTCCCAAGAATCTGATTTAGTTGGCTTAGATTTGTGATTTATCTTCTCCAATCATATCTTGTACAATTATGTATTAAGACAGTATAATTTCATGATTTATTACAGAATGGCTGTAAGAATGTAATAACAAATATGCAATATATGTGTGTGTCCAAACACATCTCCACACCTTTCCTTTGCTCATACTCGAGCAAAACAATAAAATAAAACTAACCTAACTCACTTTCGTAGGAATGACAGTTGCACTTAGCATGTGCAACAAGCCGTTAAACCTCTAGGTTATCCCTAGAGGATGAGTTTTATCTCGTGAGGATTTTCAGTGGATTCCACCCACAAAATCCAAAAAGAAAGAGAAACAAAGTGTTAGTATTTTCGAAAAGCATTTTGAAAAAGAGAAAAAATATTTGAAGTATTATTGTAAGAGTTCAAGTAATCTATAAGTTATAGGAAAATTGAATTTTTCATCCTTAAACTTAGTCTCTATTCAAAAACTTGTTATCAATCAAGGTAACGAATCAAACTGTATTTCTTATCTAGTCTATTATTTTACCCTAAGTCATATGCACTTTTGTGATCGTGAAATTTTGACTAGAGATTTTTTAACTCTAACTCTTTGCCTTATTTTATTATTTTATATTTATGTTGGTATATTTTCTTAGTTCTTTTAAGCTTTCTAATCTGCCCATGTAACGAGCCTTTATTCAGTGACATCCAAACCGGACGGTCTTAGGGCACCGGGTGAGAAAACACCCCAAGGACATAAGGACTCGAGCACACAAGGCCACAAAACTAAGAATTTTATTTATTATATGGGTCACTTTTTGGCATGAATACTTATGCTTTATGAGGCACAAGTACCCAGCTTAATCAGAAGATTATATATATATATATATATATATATATATATATATATATATATATAATATATATATATAAAATAAGTGATAAGAATCTTTGTTTTTGAACCCTAAGTATGTAAGTGTTATAAAGTTACATACTTCATCAAGGTAAAGATCAAGACAAAATTACTTTTTCAAGTTTTCTTCCTAACCCTAGAAATCAAACAAATAATCTTATTTTGATCAAGCATAAGAAATCCTAATTATGATTTTTTTATTCCATAAAATTGACTTATTTCTCACAAAGAATATGTCAAAATATTATTCCTCTTTTCAAAAGTTTTTAAAGGCGAAGAAAATGTTTATTTTTTTTTTAATTAAAAAACCTATGTTATGTTAGAACCCTGGCTAAGGGCGGGTAATGACTTCCCCCACCTTATCTTGGCCCAAAAGAAGACTATTGTTTGGCCGAATTATCTACGGCGTCAGATACTTGATGTGGGTAATGCAAGTGGGAGAACCTTGTTGTGTGGTAATCAGCCCAAAGGAAGGTTATCACATTATAGGCCCATATTGCATTGCTCTCATCAACTAGTTTGACGGCGGAATAAAAATTCAGATGCTTAGATTTGTGTAGCCCATGTGTGTGACAATCGGCCCAAAGGAAGGTTGTCATTATAGCTGGGTCATAACATATATTATATGATCGATATAAATAACTTAAACATTGAGACCAATCTTATAAAGGGACAGTCCGCCCAACGAAAGGTCGCTCTCTTATATAGGACCTAGACTTTAGAGTATCTATATTGGGCCAATACAGTGTTGGCGTAAAGAGACACAACTTGTTCTGAAAGTTTGGTCGGCAGCTCTATCAGTTAAACTGGTTGCATTTTCTAAAATTCATTTTTATGACTATTACCGTAGAATTTTGTTAAATGTAATGTTTATGTTAAATTGATGAGAAATTGTACACTTATATAGTCTAAATTGAATGGTACAAACTTTAAGAAGTGGTAAGACCATGTAAAAGATCGTTCTTGAATTCATGAACCTATATTACACCTTAAAGATTGATGGACCTCTACTATCACTAACAAAATTCAGTTAAAGAAAAGGCCAATTATGATAAGTAGGAGAGGTCTTACAGGATGTGTCACTGGTCATAAAGCACACTATTCCTATGACTATTATGGGTGTTATGCCTGATAAAATTAGTGCTAAGAGTTTTCTAACTGAGGTAGCCGACCTGTTTACTAAATCGGATAGAGTTGAGGCTAGCACGCAAATGTGCGCTACAACAGTAAAGGAAACATAAGGGAGTACATCATGAAAATATCCAATCTTGTTTCAAAACTAAAGACATTGAAATTGGAACTCTCTGAAGAGATCCTAGTACACTTTATTTTGATTTCTCTTACTTCACAGTATAACCTTTTCAAGATTATTAAAATGCTCAAAGGGAAAAGTAGAGTCTTATTGAGCTCATCAGTCACTGTGTCCAAAAAGAAGAGAGATTGAAAGAAGAAAAGACTGAAAGTACTCACTTAGCATTCAGGGTAACACTTCTAATAAAAGAAAAGTGTAACTAAAGGGATGAACATAAACACCACTACAGAAGTCGATCCTAAGTGGCAAAAGTGAAGGATAAGAAGCCTAAGGTCATTGCATGCTTCTTCTTAAAGAAAGTAAGCCACCTCAAGCAGGATTACATAAAGTACCAGAAATGACTATTTAGCGGGTGTATCTCATATTTATGTTGTTCTGCAATTAATTTAATTTTAGTGCCACTTGACACAAAGTGGATAGATAATTCACATAAGTGATTCAATGCGGGACTTTCAAATCCAAAAGAAGGCCCATCCCAGCTGAGTGATACATATACATGTGTGATGGAAATAAAGTTGCAGTTGAAGCTGTTGGAGTTTGTAGCCTTAAATTAGATTCTGTTTTTTTTTTTTAGATTTGAATGAGACTTTATATGTATCATCCTTTTAGGCAGAATCGTATTTCTATTTCATTGTTAGACAGATCTAGTTTTACTGTCACTCTGGTAATCAAATACTTAGTCTACTTTTCAAATCTAAAGTTGTTAGTACTAGAATTCTGATGATGGCTATATAAATTGAAACTTCATGCTTCATATCCTGAATCTTTATATGTGAATAGCCTAGGCACTAAGATAATATTAATTAAAAAAGTAATAGAAAGTTTGGTGCTAGACGAAGTTCAGGTGTCTTGGATTTGGTGTATATAAACATTTGTAGTCCATTCCCTACAGCTTCTTGGAATGGTCACGAATATTTCACCACTTTTATAGACGATTACTCTCGTTATGGGTACCTATACTTATTATATGAGAAATCTCAATCACTGGACATGTTTAAAATCTATAAAGCTGAAGTTAAAAATCTACTGAATAGAAAAATTAAAGCCATTAGATCTGATTGTGGTGGTGAGTACTACAACAGATACGACAAATCAAGTAGATGTCCAGAATCATTTGCAAATTTCTGAAAGAGTGTAGCATTGTCACTTAGTAGACCATGTCAGGGACACCTCGTCAAAATGGTATTGCTGAGAGATAAAATCACACACTAAAGGACATGGTTAGGAATATAATAGCTCATTCTCTACCAGAGTCATTATGGAGTGAAAATCTTAAAGACGGTTGTCTACCTCATTAATAGAGTACCTAGCAAAACAGTAATTAAAACCCCATATGAGTTATAGATTGGGAAATCTCTCAGTATTAGGCATCTCCATATTTGGGGTTGTCAGCTGAAGCTCGATCATATACTACATGAGAAGAAGTTGGACTCAAAGACAACTAGCTGTTTATTCGTAGGGTATTCTGAGAAATTTAGAGGCTTTAGGCTTTACTGTCCCTCCACTAGGAACATAATAGAGACGGATAATGTTAAATTTATTGAGAAAATTCAGAACAGTGGGAGTCAACTACATAAGGATTTCATATTTAAGGAAGAACATATTGTTATACCCATGACAATTGTTCCAAATGATAAAGTAGTTATTCCATATCAAGATGAAAATATAGTTGTATCCTTACAAGGTACAAATACAGTTCATCCTGAAATAGATCATGCTGATGAGGTAAACCCTAAAAATTCTCAACCACAAGTGCCTAAGAGATTAACTAGGGAGAGGAGATCAGCCATTGCAAATGACTATATAGTTTATCTCCAAGAGCATGAGTTTGACATAAGGCAAGAGGATGACCCCACATCGTTGAACGAGGCCAAACTCAGCGTTCACTCCACTAAGTGGTCAAATGTCATAAAAGATGAGTTACAATCCATGAAGGTCAATAATGTTTGAGATTTAGTAGAGTTACCTAAATGAAAGAAACCGATTGGTTGTATTGAGTATTCAAAACCAAGTAAGATTCGAAAGGCAATGTCGAAACGTATAAGGTACATTTTTCATAAAGGGATTCACTCAATGAGAGGGCATTGACTATAAGGAGACTTTTTCTCCAGTTTTTCATAAAGGATTCTTTTAGGATTATCATAGCACTGGTGGCTCACTTTGACCTGGAGTTACACCAAATGGATGTTAAGATTGCCTTTCTTAATGTTAGCATTTAGGAAGAAATATGTATGGTGCAATCAGAAAGTTTTAAAGTGAAAGTTTCATAATATTTGGTTTGCAAATAAAGAAATTTGTTTATGGTCTAAAGCAAGCATCCCATCAATGGTACTTGAAATTTGATCAAGTAATATCTGAATTTAGTTTTAAGGAGAATGTAAATGATCAATGCATTAACCATAAATTTAAAGGGAGTAGATTCATATTTCTGGTGCTATATTACCAAGTAACGATATAGATTTTCTACTTGAGACCTCTCTCAAAGAACTTTGAGATAAAAGATCTTGGAGACGCTTCTTTTGTGATAGGCATCTAGATTCAACGTAACAGGACATGTGGAATATTAGGTTTATGACAAAAGGCTTATATCGATAAGGCGCTAGATAGATATGGCATGAAGAATTGCTCTAGAGAGTCTACTCCAATGTCTCAAGAACGACCTACAGAAAGAGCAAATGAAAGATATTCCATATGCATCGGTGTTTGAAAGTCTTATGTATGTTCAAGTTTGTACCCGTCCAGACATAGTATATACCATTGAGAAACTTGGTAGATACTTGATTAATGCTGAGATTGATCACTAGAAGACTATCAAGAAGGTAATGCGATATCTACAGAAGACTACATGAAATCTGATCAGTAGCAGCTGATAGACTACACAAATTCAGATTATGCTGGATGTATCGACAATAGAAGTCCACTTTAGGTTATATTTTCCTGATTGTAGGAAGATGGTGGACTTAGTTGAGAGGCCATTACAGTTACAATGTGGCAATAAGAGGTATAGAGCTCTACTGCAATAGTGACAAGAGTTCAGCAAAGTCGAAGCATATCGACATCAAGTTTTTGTCATCAATAATAAAGTTCGGACTTATATTGTATCTGTTGATATTATTAGTACTATTCTTAGCATTACAGATCCACTCATTAAAAGACTTCCACCTAAAGTCTTCTTAGAGCATATTGCTCATATGAGGATGGTAAGTCATGATGATATCCTGATTTAGTGGGAGTGGATAATTTCATGTAATAGACATTATTTCTAAGTGCATTTTATGTATATTTGTTGATTCCGATAATAAAGTGACACTGCTTTTTTTAAATTTCTTTTGATTTAATTTGTGCATTTGAGTTTGTTAGCATTTAGATTTGTTAGTCATAAAGTTAGACTCGTTGGAGTCATAAAGTGAAAACCAGTTGAAATTGTACCTTATTTGATCAGAGGACATAGTTGGAATTATACCTTATTCGTTAGTCATAATTTCATGCCACACGTCCATATTTGATTTATGTCATTGAGAGTTCTGAAACTTGTGATGTGGAAGGTCCTACCTCGATTATACAGAAGGTAACGACCGCCATGTTCGGTGGCAGGACACTTAATGAAGAAGATTGTTTTGAAACGTGATTTGTTGGCGGTTGAAGTTTTGACATCATAAAATTATGCATAATATCTATTCAGTATGACTTACTTGGCCCAAGTGGGAGATTGTTAGACTTATTATGTTTTAAAGTCTAATTTAATTTAAGCCTAATCAAGTCAATCGGATATTTACACCTGCCCACTTTAACCTATGCTGTTTGACCCAATAAAGAATTGATCAAGGTTAAATGGTTTGGGTCTAGACACGTTTTCAATTACACTTAGCCATGAGTATATTTAAATTAAAATGTGGGACTCATATACACGTGTGAAACTCGTGTTATAAATTAAGAGTCTAAATCTATGATGAGTTGAACTAGGGTTCCTTGATGCTATATATATCATGGGTAGGGTTCCTTCTTCACCACCAATTCATAATGACCTAATCTCTCTTGAAGGCCTCTCATCTCCTCTAAGGATAAAGAAGAGAACTTGGTGGCTGGAGAGAAAAATTCTCTCCCTCAACTCCGCCGTCCTCGAGATCGTGCAACCACCGACATCTCTTTTGTGATATAATCAGGTATGCCTAAAATCCTCCTTCCCTTTGATCATGATAAAGAGGCTATGCATGTTTGAGATCTTGAATGGAATAAAATTAGATCTAACAAGCAGAGCACTGTCCTTAATAATAAATCATGCCCCTCTGAGAGAGTATCTCGGTACGGCAGGTTGATGGCGGCCTACCCTCCAGAATTTAACGATCACTGGCCCTGCAAGCGTGCACTCGCAATGTACAGACCCTCGAACAGTTCAGTTTTGTTTCCTCCAGAGTTGCAGGGAAGCACAAAAGGATTTTCGGGGAAATTCTAGAGGGAAAGAAGAAAGCTCAATTGTGTTTTTGGAAGCAGGGATCAGGTCCTTTATAAAGAGAGTTTTCCATCATCAAAAAATTCTTGGGCAGAGAACAACAGTCCTTGGATAGAGGAAGAAATCTTACTTTGGTCAGAGTTTATTGCGGTACTTGGACAGAGAGCTCTCAATGGCTAACTTTGACCCAATGACCGGACATGAAAAAGATGCAAATCTCAACAGCTCTTTTTGATCAAATTTGGTGACAGGATATAAAGAGATTTTATTTAATTTCAAATCTAAAAATAAGATTGGCAAAACTTTATCAAGAATAAGATTTTCAAGAATTACCAGCTGAATAAGTCAAAGTTATCATTTAGCGGAGCAATTAAACCAAGAAACTTTGTTTAGGAACAAAACAACAGTAATGTCAAGAAGTTTAGCTGAATGATGAAAAGTTTTCGAAAAACATGATCGCTCAGACAGGAAAAGCAGAAAAAGAAAAAAATGATTCTGATGTAAATATACGAACATGAAAGGCGAATATCATAGGGAAATAGAGGAGTAATCCAGAAAATATTTAATAGTTAACTAAGCTAAAGTACCATTGTAATATCCCTAGTAAATAATACTATAATTCTATTTTCCTAAGTATTTATTTTACTTTACTGATTATTTTATTTATTATTATTAATTAACTTGATTTACACTTATTGCATTTAAATGTACAAATTATTTTGGAATATTAAATGGTAATTTACCATTATTATTTATTATGTCTATTAATTATTATTATTAATGTTATTATTATTATTGTTGTTATTATTACAACTATCACTTTTATTATTGTTAATTAATATTATTATTTTGCTAATACAACTATTTTTATTTGGTTAACTAATACTATTATTACTATCATTATTGTTACTATTATTTATTATTATTAGTGTGGTCATGTATTGTTATTGGCATTATTATTATCAATATTTTGGTTAAGTATTGTTGTTGTTAATATTAGTACTATTATTATTTTTGTAGTGGTATTTATAATATTTCTTTTCCCTTAATTTCTATTCATGCCTTATTCCTTGATTCATACCCAATAACCCTTGATCCTATATCCATTTTCAACTTAATCTGAGACCCTTTATCCCATTACCCATTCCTATTTTCTAAATCCAAACCCATTTAAATAAACCCAATACCCATTAACCCATTATCTAATTCTATCTACATATATCATCTTATCATTAACCCTAACCCAAACTAATCCCTAATCTCCATCTTAATTCCCCCAATCTCCAACACAGCCGCCATCACCAAGATCCCCATGCCCACTAAGCTCCTTCCCTCAGCCAAGACACAACCGCCAACTCTCCCATCTCCAGCAAAGCAACAGCCTTCTCCGGCCGAGTTTTGCCCTCTCTCCTCCAGCCCATGGCCTCACCCCCTTCTGGCCGTAAGCGGCCTTCCACCAGGCCACGCACTCTGCTCTCCAAGCCCAACCATGGCAACAACAGTCCTGAGCCAACCGAGCCTTTCCTCCCATCTAATAGCCGAGCTTTTCTCGTATCCTATTGGCGCACCACCACAGTCCACGACAACACAGCCCTGCCCCTGGCCTGCGGCAGCACCTCCCCTCCTTCCTTGCCGTAGCACCAGCAGCCGCTGTGGTCCAGCACGAGGCCCCAGCCTCCAACAGCCGTGAGCTGGCCTCCTCCCTAGCGCACTAACAGCATTGGCCGAGCTCCACTTGCCCATTTCCATTGGCCATGCCCTCCCCTCCCCTTCTCTGTTCATTTTTCATATAGGTATTTATGTTGGGGTAGTGTTTATTAATGTGCACTTCATGTTAATGTGAGTTGTGAAATTGGATGCATGGGCTTACAAATGTGTAGTGTGTGCGTGAGTTAGGTGTACTGTGCATGAATGTTCATATGTAATTTAATCATGTGTGATGTAAATTATTTGTATGCTGTATGTAGATGTTTGTGTGGGATGACGTCTTTCGCCTCTCCGTGGATCGCCGTCGATCACTGTCGGCGAGCGCGAACACACCCACGCCCTTCACGTTGAGCTCCTCTATCCAACGACATCCTCCGTGGCCCCCGACGCCTCCACTAGAGCCTCCATCGGCGCGCCGCAAGTCGCCCCTAGGTAATTGCTTTAATTTGTATGAGGGTAAAAGTGTAATAATGTTGAAGTTTAATTAAATGTGTAGGGGTATGTTGGTGTATATATATATATATATATATATATATATATATATATATATATATATATATATATATATATATATATATATATATATATATATATATATATATATATATATATATATATATTATATATATATATATATATATATATATATATATGTTGGCCTAAGGTTACAATCACCCGTGTTTAGTGTGTTTTGATGATTACAAAACATATTAGTTATTTGTACTAATAATGTTTGTTGTTTAAGTGTGTTTCAGGGTTCTAACTCAACTAGAAGGGTTCTTCCTTAAAGGAGAGTATTTTGGACTCAAGTCAACTCAAATTGGGCTCAAGAATCAAGTTTTGAAGATCATATGATGAAAAGCCCTCTTGAAGCACTTGTAGTACTTAGAACAAATGTAAGAAATAGTTTGTTAAAGTTTGAGTTTTGAAAATTGGCTCTAGGATACACACACACGTTTTTGTATTCAAGTTTTCATGGTCAAAACTTTAGTTTCATGCCTTAGTATATATATACATGACCCTAAGTTTTACAAATATAAATATCATGTTTAGATCATGTATGTATACTCTTTCCAGCATATTACTTAGCTTTCTTTACTTCAAAACATTTTTACAAAATTTTCCAAGTTCAAAAATCCTGCTGTTTTTCTGTTTCAGGCTTGACCGGCCGACCGGCACGGTCGACCGGCGTCAGTATCAGGACATGCACGTTTGTGCACGTCTGTCGGCCGACCGCTCGGGTCGACCGTCTGAAAGCAGTTGCTCTCGGGTTTTCTGGGTCGACCGCCCGAAGAAAACTGTGTTTTCTTTTAGAGGACGGTCGACCCGACCGGTCGACCCGAGCCCAACGGCTCTTTGCCAGCAGAGCTAGCGGCCGACCGGCCCGGTCGACCGCCAGGCCTGCAAAAGCCCAACGGCTCTTTCCTCTTTTGTGCAATTCTGAAATCTGTCTTTTTAATCTGTTTTGGCAGACTTTTTCTGAGGTTTTGGAGATCTTTTTCAGAGCAAATAAGCTTAAAATAAATTGTTTTTAACCTATTTCTCTCCCTATAAATAGAGGAGAAGAGTCTCTTACAAAACACCAAGAAAAATTCTCAAGTTTTCATAGTTTTCAAAAAGAAAAGAAAAGTGTTTAAGCTCTTCATCTCCAACTCTTTCTTGAGCTTGTTTTCAGTTATGTTTGTTAGCAAAAATCATCTCTACAACTGAGTTTTCTCACTACACTTCATAGAGCCAAAAATCCCTTACTCATTCTATAAGGAAGTTGTAAAAGAGTGAGATATTGTAAAGAGTTTAGTGATCTTGTTGTGATCACTTTGGTTGCTTGTTCCTCTTCTTGTTCTTGTGGAGACACCTCTTCGGTAGAGGTTATTGTAATTGGTGGAGCTCGGTGCTCGGGTCTTCGGTAGACCGTTGTAAGCGTCCTCGGTGGATAGTGGAAACCCTTCACGGAGGTGAAGGCGGGGAGTAGAGCGGTGGCTCGAACCTCGAAACAAACATCTTGTGTTTGCGATTGCTTTGTGTCCATTTTGTTTTAAATTTTCTCTTGCTCTCTATTGCTTTCAATTACTTGCTAGAGATCTAGTTTTTTTTTCCTTGTGCTATTGCCTCTAGTTTGTGATACTTGTGACATATCTTGTGTGCATTTCATCATTGCATATTATTCATTCTTTGTTCGATCAATTCTCATACAACAAGGTTGCATTGCGCACCTCTAACCCATTCAAGGGGAATTGGGAGGAAGGAGTTCAGAACCTCTCACGGGGTATTCGGCTCTTAGTCTTGTTTTGAGAGATCGTTGCATCATTCATCCATCTTAGTTTTAAAAAGATTGTTAGATTAGCAATTACACCTATTCATCCCCCCTCTAGGTGTTTTTCAATTGGTATCAGAGCTTGGACTCTAGGCTTTTGGCTTAACAACCTTAGAGAGATCCTAATATTGCTAATCATTTCATTCATTCTCACTTAGTAAAAATGGCCGATGGTATTAAAACCCCTCCTAAGTTTGATGGACTTAACTTTCCCATATGGAAGGTTAAGATGACCGTTTTCTTGCAATCTCTAGGAAGTCGAGTTGCAAAGGCCGTGACCAAACCCTTTAGTGCACCCCCCGGTGATGAATCCACTTGGTCCGAAATGAGACTAAGGAATTTGATGCCAATGCTAGGGCTCATTATGCACTCCTTCAAGCCCTCAATGATGATGACATAGCTAGAGTTATTCATTGCAAGTCCGCATATGAAATTTGGACACATTTGCTAGTTACACATGAAGGGACCTCACAAGTGAAGAGGGCTAAGATAGACCTTCTTCGGTCCCAATATGAAAACTTTTGCATGCAAGAAAATGAAACCATAGATGATATGGTTACAAAATTTACTAAGATTACTAATGGACTTTCTTCTCTAGGTGATGGTATTGACAATGACCAAAGAGTAAGAAAGATCATCCGAGCTCTTCCTCCTTCATGGGAAGTAAAAGTAACAACCTTGAAGGAACTCAATGACAAGGAAGAGATGGAGCTAATTGGTCTCATTGGGAACCTCAAAACCCATGAGATGGAAAGAAAGGCAAGGGAAGATATGGCTCCTTCCAAGAAAAAAGACTATAGCCTTCAAAAGTCAATCCACACACTCCGACGAAGACGATGAAGAAGAAGATGACGAAGAGCTCTCACTTCTTGTGAAGAACGTCCGGAGGATGTACAACAAGGCTAAATTTCAAGGAAGAAGGAGATGGCAAGGAGGCAAAGAAGAAAGAAAGATAATTTGCTTCAATTGTCAAAGACCGGGACACATTGTTGCGGAGTGCCCGGATAAAGTGAAGCTCTCCACCTCAAAGAAGCCTTACAAGAAGAAGGCAATGAAAGCTACATGGGATTCCGAGAGCGAATCCGAGGAGGAGATTGATACCGCCAACATGTGCTTTGTTGATTGAGTTTTCCTGCACACAAAATAAGAATATTAGATCTGAGAATTAAAGGTGTGCGAGGTTTTCAATACTAATCCGCGGTAGCAAGGCTATGCGGGTCGTGATCCTCTGGGAGGGACTAGCGATGGAAGCGTTTGTAAGTTTTACTCTAAAAATTATTTATTTTTATTATTAGCAGTGGTATTTACAATGAAGTGGGGAAAAAAGAATTTGAGATAGATGGAATAGAGATCTAAACTAAAGAAAGAAAGAAAGAAAGATTACCTCTTCAGTCTGCTTACCTTTTGAACCGTTTGCAATGATTTACCTTTTCTTAGAAGGCGTACAAGCATGGCGTATAGGATCGTCCGCCTTCTTAACTACGAAATAAAAGACAACTATGAAGACCTGTTCATCGCCATAGGCCATCAAGGTTCCTTCTTCGTCTAGGTATTCTCGAAGCAGTTGGATGTCATGGTGGGCAAGACATTAGAGAACGAAACAATGTCATAAAACAAAAATAGAAAAACAATGATAGAACAAAGATAAAGACACAATAAAATAAGAATAGAATAAAAAGAACAAAAACAAACCTCGATTTGATTATTAAACAATGGTGGAAAAATACAACTTACACCGACTGTCACCATCAGTACAAGTGGATCCCTTCCTCCATGAATACATCGTCTCCTCTCAGCTTTTACAAAAAGAAAATAAAATTTACAAAGGAGGAAAGAAAATCTAACCTAGAAGAAAGAAGAAAAACCTAAAAACCCTAGCTTTTGGCCCTCTGCTGGACGCTGGACGCTCTATACGTTGCACTGTAGGGGGTATTTATAGGTGCAGAATGTCGAAGAGTCCTGGATAAAGTTGCCCACGAAATCTGGTAGCCAGATAAGATCAGATTGTCGCAGAATTGCGGCTTTTGCCGCGATTCTGCGGCAATACAGTGGCATCTGGCCACGCGCTTTGACGCGTGGCTTCTCCTGGTCCATCCATCTGGGCGCCTGCTTCTGGAAGCTGCATCCTGGCTCTTTATCGTGGGATATGGATATAACTTGGGAATCAAGTTATCTAGATTTGGAATTCTCCCAATCTCTTTTGAACGAATTTCCTTATCTCTGCATCTTATCTTTGGCTTTTATCCTCATCTGCAAGAGTTTAGGGTTGGGTAGAAGTCTATCCTTCCCTCATCTTTGATATTTGCAACTTTAGCCCTTGTATATTTGCACTTTGACAATTGATATTTGAACTTTTGCACTTGGGCTTCAAATTTAGGCTTTTGGGCTTCATTAAGCTTTATTATTATTAAAATAATAATTCGAGGCCTGCACACAATAAATAATAAAATATTAATAATTGTGCAGAATTAAATGAATAAATATGAAAATGTGATAGTAAATGTTATGATAAAAATGCACTTTTGACTACCAATCACACCCCCACACTTATCTTTTTGCTCGTCCTCGAGTAAAAACAAAGAAAAGAAAAAGTTAATCTAACCTAACTCACTTTCGTAGGAATCACGATTGCACTTAGCACGTGCAACAAGCCGTTAAACCTCTAGGTTACCCTAGAGGACGAGTATTGTCTCGTGAGGGTTTTCAGCGGATTACACCCACAAAATCCATAAAAAGAAAAATATTTGAATTATTATTGAAGAGACTAAGTAGTCTATAAGTTTTAGGATCCTCATTTTTATTCATTCTTTAAACTTAGTCTTAATAAAGTTAATTGTTTTCCATTTTAGGTAAGAATTAAAATTGAATTTCTAATATAGTCTTTTTCGTTACCAAAAATCATATGCATCCATGTAAATTTATACTAGGAATTCCTTAACTTGGACTCTCATGCCTCTTTATTATTTTTATAATTTCATCTAATTTTCTTTCGTGTAAGCATCAAGGCTTCTTGAGGCCCTAATACCTAACTAATTGATTATTAGATGTGTTAATAAATTTTTTTTATATGTATAACTCATCTAATTTTCTTTTGTGTAAGTATCAAGGCTTCTTGAGGCCCTCATACCTAACTAATTGACTATTAGATGTGTTAATACATATCTCATATTTCTTAGTTTTATTAGGCTTTCTAATCCACCCATGTAGCGAACTTAAAGTCGGTGGCTCCCAAACCAGTCGGCTTTAGGGCACCAAGTGAGAAAACACCCCGAGGACTCAAATTCGAGTGAACTAGGCCCCAAAACTAAGGACTTTATTTTATTTACTCACCTTTAGGCATGAATACTTATGCTTCTTGAGGCACATGTATCCAGCTTAATTAGTGATTTTATTTTATTTTTTTATTTTTATTTTTTTATGAGGCACAAGGTCTTTGTCTTAGAATCCTAGATATGTACTAGGAATGCACATTTCATTAAGGTAAAAATTAAGACTAACTAATTATTCAATTTCTCCTCCTATACTTAAAATTTAAACAATTTATTTATTTTGACCAAGTTTTTAGAAATCCTAATCATGATTTTCCTAATCCTTAAAACTAACTTAGATTTCTTTCAAAAAATAAGTCAAAATATTTCCTTTTTATAACATTTTTTTAATATTTTTTTTTATTAGCAAATTTTGTTAGTATCTACTTATGTTAGTATGTTAGTAAAGCCCACCCCACACTTATCTCATGCATTGTCCTCAATGTATGAATGAATGCATATATGCATGAAACAGAACAAGGGAAGGCGGAAGTTACCTTAGGGTGGTGGTTCCGGAGGTGGTCTAATTGGTCCACGAAATGCGGCCCAATCAAGATAACAGTTAATTTGGTGGAACCCACCAGAAACTTTCCTTACATAACCCACTAAAATATATGTATAATCAATTTTAGTATTTCCACCCCATCAAATTTTCAAATTTCATAATAAATTTCAGAGTTAATTGTCTCAACCTCCTTGTCCCAAAATGGAGTATGAAAAGATGGAATTATTGACTTGGACATTATAGGTACGGGAACGAATACCGACTCAAGGAAGATGCTCAAATCAAGTAAGGGCTCAGGAGTCGGGCTAGGTTCAAGAATTGAGTCCAAGTCAAGAAATTGAAACTCAAGTCCACAATCTTCTTCCCACAATGGAATGTGACCTAATATGGGTGATATCTCTTTACTTCTAATATTAAGGAATTCTAGCTCATCGCCATACAATTCTTCAAAACTAAGGTCAACATCTTCCGTCAGAATTGTACAATCAGTTTCAGAAGTAAAGAGATTGTGAGAATCTAGGTCGCATATCTCATTGGGTTCAATGTAATAAAAAGAACTTGCCAATTTATCCATAGGATTTTCAAAATTGTAAAATTGGTCAAGTTCAATATGATCATCTAAAATGGGTGATTCAATTTCATGATGAATTGGAATAGGATCCAATGTTGACTCGGGAAAAGTGAAATCAGGTGGAGACACTGGAGTCATTATTGAATCAGGAAATAAAACTGAATCATCAAGTTGGGGATCATGATCATATTCATCCTCAAGTTCTATTTCATGAAAGGAAAAACTTGCCAAACTATCAACAATTGGAGTTTCGGCAAGTTCTAATAATTGTACTGAACTAGAATCTTGTTGTCCAAAGCAACTTTGTTCGTCGGCTCTAAAAGAGTGGTCAGCGATATCAGAATTAGCCGGACGGTGAGAACGTAAGGATTGAACCATCAAATCTATGTCATGCTCACGAGCTAATCTAGCCTGAGTCATGGCTTCAACCCTCTTTTGTGATTGGGCTTGGAAAAAGGAAGTGTAATCGTGATGAAGTTGTGAGTCGGTGGACTCACGCATCATCATGTCTAAGATTGATGGTGGTTGTTGCTTGGACTCGTGCATACTTATCATTTCCCGGATAGATGGTTTTCTATTCTGAATGGGTGGATCTGAGTATGAATCTTGGGAATATTGTGGACAAGGTGGAGACGGAGGACAAATTGGTTGAGAATTAGACTCGGGGGAATCGAAACCCATGAACTCTGTGAAGAGTTGAAACTATTATGGAAATCATGGTTATAAGATGGGGGGTATGGGTTATATACATTCGGATAAGACCATTCCGGCACACTAGGTTGGTCAAAATTATGATATGCCGGGTTGGTAATATCCGAAAAAGGTGTGTAATATGGATTAAAATTAGAAAAATTGTTATTAAATGCCATATCACACCAACACAAACAAATAAAAAAAACAAACAAACAAACAAACAAAAAAAAAGAAAAAATTCTAACCTAAATTAGGGTAGACCTATGACCTAGACGACTCCTAACTGGTTAGACTGTCCACGGGAGGTAGGGTGCAGACTTTGACCACAAGTTAATCAGCCAGGTCAGGGCAAGAGTGGTGGGAGGTTTTCCGTCAAAGACGTTCCTTAATTAAATAACCACCAATCTTCGGGCTTTCGGCCCTCAATCCCCTTCCTAGACACTGATTTGGCAAGAGTCAAATTCCAGCACTGTTCCCCCTTAGGATAATCTCCTAATTGAGTCCGAGATGTCCCTAGGGCCAACGTCTACTAATTTTAAGTTAGGCTTGGGTTAGTGAGTGCTTGGATATGATTTTTGGGCCAAGGAAGGGTGATGAAATCCCCACCTTATCTTGTTAATGGGTTATGCCCTTAAGATATTTTTGTGCAAGTGTACAAGATATGTAAATAAGATTCACTCAAAGTATGAAAATCAACCAAGAGATGAGTCCTATTCTACATGCAATGCGAACGTACCTTGCTCCAGCACTCTTCAACAGTAAAAATAAAGGAATTGAAAAGACACGTGCCTAATATGCAAACGTCTAATCAATTGTTATCTTTAACAACAAGTATTTTACTGTTGATTAATTAGCAGTAAGCAGGGTTATCACAGAACAAAGTTTAACAGAGCAGTAGACAGATATTGCAATTTGCAGCAACCTGCAAAAGGACCGAGTTTGTGACGCATGTCAATTTGGGAAACAAACTAAGTCTTCTTTCAAGTCAATTAAGGATATCATGACATCACGTCCTTTGGAGTTAATCCATATGGATTTATTTGGCCCTACTCAAATCAAAAGTCTAAGTGGGAATAGATTTGCATTTGTTTTGGTTGATGACTTTTCACGGTTTACTTGGGTTTTCTTTCTTGAACACAAAAATCAAGCATTTTCATATTTTCAATCTTTTAAGAAAAGAGTTGAAAAAGAAAAAGATGTTTCAATTTTAAGGATAAGAAGTGATAGAGGAGGTGAATTCATTAACCTACCCTTTACCACTTTTTGTGAAGAACATGGAATAAAACATGAACTTTCTTGTCCTAGAACTCCACAACAAAATAGAGTAGTTGAACGGAAAAATTGAACTTTACAAGAGATGGCTAGGACAATGCTAAGTGAATATGGTCTACCACATTATTTGTGGGCCGAGGCCGTTAATACATCATGCTATATATCAAATCGTGTTTTCTTGTGTAAAAATACTTCAAAAACTTCTTTTGAAATGTACTTTTCTAGAAAACTAAATGTTTCATTTTCAAAGTTTTTGGATGCAAATGTTTTGTTTTAAATACAAAAGATAATTTAGGAAAATTTGATGCTAGATCTTATGAGGCTATTTTTGTTGGTTATTCTAACACAAGTAAGGCTTATAGAATCTTCAATAGATCATCTTTGACTATTGAGGAATCTATACATGTTAAGTTTGAAGAATCTAACTTGTTTGTTAAGAATGTTGTAGAAATAGATGCATTGGATGAAGGCTTGGAGAAAGTGACCTTGGAGGATACACCTACTATGGGAGACAAGCCAAAGGATGATGAAGGAAGTGAAGGTAAAGTAGAAGAGGCTCAAGGACATGAAATTCAATCAATTGACGTGGAGCCTACTCAACGACATGAAATTCAATCAATTGACGTGGAGCCTACTCAACGACTTCCAAAGGATTAGAGATACAATCCTCATCATCCCAAGGACCTCGTCATAGGTGAAGTATCAAAAGGGGTAACCACTCACTCTAAACTTCATGATTATTGTGGTCATTATGCATTCATTTCTCATGTTGAACCCAAGAACGTCCTCGAAGCCGAGACCGATTCATATTGGTTGCTAGCTATGCAAGAGGAACTCAATCAATTTGAGCGCAACCAAGTTTGGCACCTTGTTCCTAGGCCCCACGATAGACCAACAATTGGTACTAAGTGGATCTTTAAGAACAAGTTGGATGAATCGGGTAACGTTGTTAGGAATAAAGCTAGATTAGTTGCCCAAGGTTACACTCAAATCGAAGGAATCGATTTTGAAGAAACCTTTGCACCCGTAGCACGGCTTGAAGCCATACGGATAACACTAGCATTTGCCTCATATAAAGATTTTAAATTGTTTCAAATGGATGTTAAAAGTGCTTTTCTAAATGGTTTTATTGAAGAGGAGGTGTATGTTGAACAACCCCCGGGTTTGTTGATCCTACACATCCGGATTTTGTGTTTAAATTAGATAAAGCTCTTTATGGTTTAAAACAAGCCCCTAGGGCTTGGTATGAAAGACTTTCTTCATTTTTAATTTCAAATGGTTTTAAGAAAGGAAAAATTAACACAACTTTGTTTACAAAATATGTAGAAAAAGATATTCTTATTGTGCAAATTTATGTTGATGACATTATTTTTGGTTCTACTAATGAATCTCTTTGCCAAGCTTTTGAATCATGCATGAAGGAAGAATTTGAAATGTCTATGATGGGAGAACTCAACTATTTCCTTGGACTCCAAATCAAGCAAAGGAAGGATGGGATCTTCATCAATCAAGCCAAGTACACAAAGGAATTAATCAAAAGGTTCGGGTTTGAAGGATCTAAAGTGAGCAAAACTCCCATGGCAACAACTACCAAGCTTGACAAGGATGAACAAGGTAAAAGTGTAGACATTAAGCTTTATCGTAGCATGATTGGTAGTTTATTGTATTTGACGGCTAGTAGGCCGAATATTATGTTTTCCGTTTGTCTTTGTGCATGTTTTCAATCTTGTCCTAAAGAGTCTCATATAATTGCGGTTAAACGCATAATTAGATACCTTAAGGGCACTATTGAAATGGGTTTGTGGTATCCAAAAACCGGCCAATTTTCAATGACGAGTTTTTCGGATGCCGACTATGCGGGTTGTAGGGTAGATAGGAAGAGCACAAGTGGAACATGTCAATTCCTAGGTAATTGTCTTGTATCTTGGTCTTCCAAAAAGCAAAATTCGATAGCCCTTTCAACCGCCGAGGCGGAGTATGTTGCAGCCGGAGCTTGTTGTGCACAAGTTCTTTGGATGAAACATACTCTCCTCGACTATGATTTACACTTTGATCATGTTAAAATATTTTGTGAGAATACTAGTACAATTCACATGACAAAGAATGCAAATCAACATAGTAAAACCAAACACATTGACATTAGGTATCACTTTCTTAGAGATCATTATGAGAAAGGTGATATTGATATTGATTATGTTTCTACCGATTTTCAACTTGCCGATATTTTTACTAAACCATTAGATTATGCTAGATTCTCTTTTATTGTGGTGAGTTGAATGTTTGCATTATGGATTCTTAAAGAAAACATATTTCTTTTGTTTTTTGTTGGTTTTGTTTAACCCTTTTGATGTATGACAAAAAAGGGGAGAAAAAGTATATGTTTGTTTGTTGTTTATTTAAGTTTTTTTTTGTGTTTTCAATGCTTCATGTATCTTACTCATTGTCATTCTTTATACATGGCATTATTTGAGGGGGAGCTTTCCAAGCTCTTCTTCCATTTTTATTTAAATAACGTATATGTTTTGTCATCATCAAAAAAGGGGAGATTGTTGGCCCAAGGTTACAATCACCCGTGTTTAGTGTGTTTTGATGATTACAAAATATATTAGTTATTTGTACTAATAATGTTTGTTGTTTAAGTGTGTTTCAGGGTTCTAACTCAACTAGAAGGGTTCTTCCCTAAAGGAGAGTATTTGGACTCAAGTCAACTCAAATTGGGCTCAAGAATCAAGTTTTGAAGATCATATGGTGAAAAGCCTTCTTGAAGCACTTGTAGTAATTAGAACAAATGTAAAAAATAGTTTGTTAAAGTTTGAGTTTTGGAAATTGGCTCTAGGATACACACACACGTTTTTGTATTCAAGTTTTCATGGTCAAAACTTTAGTTTCATGCCTTAGTATATATATACATGACCCTAAGTTTTACAAATATAAATATCATGTTTAGATCATGTATGTATACTCTTTCCAGCATATTACTTAGCTTTCTTTACTTCAAAACATTTTTACAAAATTTCCCAAGTTCAAAAATCCTGCTGTTTTTCTGTTTCAGGCTTGATCGGCCGACCGGCACGGTCGACCGGCGCCAGTATCAGGACGTGCACGTTTGTGCACGTCTGTCGACCGACTGCTCGGGTTGACCGACTGAAAGTAGTTGCTCTCGGGTTTTCTGGGTCGACCGCCTGGTCGACCGCCCGAAGAAAACTGTGTTTTCTCTTAGAGGACGGTCGACCGACCGGTCGACCCGAGCCCAACGGCTCTTTGCCAGCAGAGCTGGCGGCCGACCGGCCCGGTTGACCGCCAGGCCTGCAAAAGCCCAACGGCTTTTCCTCTTTTGTGCAATTCTGAAATCTGTCTTTTTAATCTGTTTTGGCAGACTTTTTCTGAGGTTTTGGAGATCTTTTTCAGAGCAAATAAGCTTAAAATAAATTATTTTTAACCTATTTCTCTCCCTATAAATAGAGGAGAAGAGTCTCTTACAAAATACCAAGAAAAATCCTCAAGTTTTCATAGTTTTCAAAAGAAAAGAAAAGTGTTTAAGCTCTTCATCTCCAACTCTTTCTTGAGCTTGTTTTCAGTTGTGTTTGTTAGCAAAAATCATCTCTACAACTGAGTTTTCTCACTACACTTCATAGAGCCAAAAATCCCTTACTCATTCTATAAGGAAGTTGTAAAAGAGTGAGATATTGTAAAGAGTTTAGTGATCTTGTTGTGATCACTTCGGTTGCTTGTTCCTCTTCTTGTTCTTGTGGAGACACCTCTTCGGTAGAGGTTATTGTAATTGGTGGAGCTCGGTGCTCGGGTCTTCGGTAGACCGTTGTAAGCGTCCTCGGTGGATAGTGGAAACCCTTCACGGAGGTGAAGGCGGGGAGTAGAGCGGTGGCTCGAACCTCGAAACAAACATCTTGTGTTTGCGATTGCTTTGTGTCCATTTTGCTTTAAATTTTCTCTTGCTCTCTATTGCTTTCAATTACTTGCTTGAGATCTAGTTTTTCTTTCCTTGTGCTATTGCCTCTAGTTTGTGATACTTGTGACATATCTTGTGTGCATTTCATCATTGCATATTATTCATTCTTTGTTCGATCAATTCTCATACAACAAGGTTGCATTGCGCACCTCTAACCCATTCAAGGAGAATTGGGAGGAAGGAGTTCAGAACCTCTCACGGGGTATTCGGCTCTTAGTCTTGTTTTGAGAGATCGTTGCATCATTCATCCATCTTAGTTTTAAAAAGATTGTTAGATTAGCAATTACACCTATTCACCCCCCCCTCTAGGTGTTTTTCAATATATGCATGCATGCATGCAAGTGTGTGTGCGTGGGTTTGTGTATGTGTTTTAATGTATGTATGTAGGTATGTATGTATGTGTATATATATAGTGTATATGCATAGTATATGTATTGATATATTTATATGTATATAAATGCGTATACTCGTATATAGGTATTTAAGTGTGGGTATGCATGCATGTGTATGTATGTATTTATATTAATGTGTGTTGGTTTTTATTTAAGTATGCATGTATGTTGGTGTATGTGTATACTTGTATACGTATATATGTGGGTGTACATGTATGTTTATGCATGTCTATTGTGGAGTGTATACGTGTACGAGGGTATGTTCGTGTGGGTTCTTGTGTTTGGTTGCATGTTACAGCGTTTCGGATTCGTTTAGTGAGACTCGGACCCGATCCGGATTTGTATTCGTTGTAAACCCGATACACAGGCGATTCGAAAACCGATTCATGGGATGATCCGTAAATCAGTACCGGTTCGTGCAGTGAAGACCAGATGGCGATTCAGTTCCAAAACTGCGTCATTTAATGTGAGTGTTCGCTCTTGTATATTTCTTTATTTACCATTGTCGGTATGCGTTTATATGTTACTTTTATCATTTCATTTGACTTTCTGTTATATTTTACCAGTTTGATTATTTGTACCACTTCACGAGACATCTATGATTGTTCACTTTATTTACGTAATTGATATGAGCTTGTATCAGCGTCATTTCATGTGTTGGTAGTTTGTCCTCTTGCTGCTCGTGAGCATCTCTCAGCTTTTACTATGTATCTCCCTTCATGTATTGTACTTTTATATCTTCTGGTGATGTAATATTTCTGTAATATTGTATCACTCTCTGTGATGACCATGTACTTATACTATTTTGTGTTGGAATGTATACTATCACTGTGCTTCCGCCTCTGATTCTTGCCTGTACTAATGATTAGCGTATATACGTGAGGGCATTTCTGACCTGCATATATACGTCGCAGTGGCGTCTCCGTACCGCGGGATCGGGGCGTCACAGGTTGGTATCAGAGCCTAGGCTCTAACATCCTCAGTGCAAGCAGTTGGCAGATTAATGATGTATTAATCTGTAGCTGGAAAGCATGAGTCTTGAATATACATTCCAATCGCAAGTACGGTGTTATTTATTCCTTCCTCGCAATCTTTTCCTTAGATCCTGAGACCCTTTCTATCTTTTTCCTTTCAGCTTCTTCCTATCATCCCTTCAACCAACTCAGATATGGAAGGACGGAGAACCCGTAACGGTCCTGGCACTTCTCGCGACAGTTCCAATGGAGATGGCGACAACATGATGAGGGTACTGCATGGCATGATGGAGAGTCAGCATCAGCAGACAGAGCTCCTGCGGCAAGCATTATTGACAACACCTAGAGAGCAGAGGCCTGGTAGTGTATCCGGTTTCAGGAGACTACAGCTGGCTATATTTTCGGGTACTGAGAAGCCATTGGACGCCGAGCAGTGACTGATTAACACTACAGATCTTCTTAAGGCAGCTCAGATTCATGATAAGAACCAGGTGAAAGTGGCCAAGATATAGCTAAAGGATGTAGCCAGAACCTGGTGGTTGGTAGAAGAAGCGAGATTGGAGAGGCCTATTACTTGGGATCAGTTCTCGAGGGGCTTCTATGAGAGGTTCTTCTCTGCAACCGCTCAGAAAGAGATGGAGGAGCAGTTCATCAGGTTGTAGTAGTTGAACCGATCTGTGGATAAGTACGCTGCTGAATTTCTGAGACTCAGTCGATTTGCATCCTACATGGTGAGCGATGAGGAGAAGCGGGCCAGCAGATTTCAATAGGGGCTGAAGATGGACATCCAGATATTCCTTATCCCTCAGCAGCTTAAAACGTACTCTCAGGTTCTCTCTATTGCCCGTAAGGTAGAGCGGGGACTGGAGAAGAAGGACAAGCACCAGATGCAGAACAAGCCAGTGAAGAGATCCTTTCAGCTGATGGATGAAGAAAACCCGACCAGACCCAGCGATGGCCCGATAGTCAGGCGACCATTTTGACCTCCCCCTCAGCAGGCGATATGCGGTTATTGCCTAAGGCCCAGACACATCCAGAGCAATTGCCGGAGGGCGAATGGGCTGTGTTTGGCATGTGGATCTGGTGATCATTCATTAGGTGTTTGTCTGTTTAAGAGGACGTGGAATGCTACCCCAGCACCTCTAGCACTTCCAGCACCACCGCCAGGAAGGAACCCCGAGCCCATTGGCGGGAGAGCTCCACTCCCTCCCTAGCAGCAAGGAGCAAGAGTTGGAGCTGACCGTGGGAAAGGCCAGGCTTACTATTTTTCAGCAGGAGAAGCCGAGGCGTCAGTTGTGATAGCGGAAGGACAAGGAGCTCAGTACACAGATCAGGAGCCCTGATGATGTCACTGTGACCGCTATTCCCCAACCTTTTGTGTCCTGAGATTGTAATCTCCCTTATCCTTTCATATTAGCATCATTGACTGTAATCTCTTCCATGTTCATCTCCCTCCTTATAGAAATTTCGAGGACGAAATTTTGTTAGTTGGGTAAATTGTAGCACCCCATTCCCGGGATACGTACCCAGATACGTGTCCCAATTTTTTTGACCGTATTAATTCAGTTTTCTTCTTGTATGTGTTCGTGAGTTGTGATTACTTATATTATTGTGTATCAGATCTGGATTCTCAGATCTAGAGTAAGCCCTGACCCGGACCGGGAACCCGATACCAGCCTGTAGCCGAATTTGACCATTCTGGTGGTTTGATTTGACCGATTTTAGTTTCAAATACTGTTTTCTAATATTTTAGATTTTTCATAATTTTCTAGAATTTTTCAGAATTTTTCTACAAAATCTCCAAAACCGGTGTCGGTCGGCATCGCTGACTGATTCCCGAATTTTTTGTTTTCAAATGGGATTGAATTTTTAAAAACGACTTTCACGTTACTTCTTAGAATTTCATTTTCTATCTAAAAATATTTTTTTGGTATTTTTCTAAATTTATCAAAATTTCACCGATTCTGGTGTTGGCCGGTATCACTGAAAAATTTCAAGATTTTTAATTTAAAGACTACATTAAATTTCTCAAATCCGATTTCATCAATTATCTTAAAATAATATTTTCTATTTTTGAGAATTTTTCAGAACGTTTCTGAAATAGTCGAATTTTCGCCCTATTAAAATAATAATATTATTTACCGACAATTTCTTTTCTAATCCCCTACTTGGTACTTCCAGAAATTATAATAAATAAATTAGTTAATAATAAAGATTTTAAACTATTTTATTTTCTTTTTTTCTTTTTTCTTTTTCTTTAAATTTTCTTTCTTTTTCTTTGTTTACTTTCTCCCCCATTTGACTTTCCCCCCATACCTGCGCCTCCTCCACAGCCGCAGTAGCAGCAACAGAGCCATGATGGGCTGCTGCTGCAGCCCATCTCCTCCCCTCATCCCCCCATTCATCATTTCTTTTTACCTTTTCTTCTCTATTAAACCTTCCTTCTTCCTTTTTTTTTTTCTTTATCCTCATTTCATTTCCCCACCAAACAACCAACCCATCCCCTCCAAATCCACCGCCGCCTCCACCATCACCACCACCCCTGCCGCACCCCTAGCCGCCGGCCATCCCCGCCCCCAGAACCCCTCTCCCCCATTTCCATCATCACACTTCTCCATTAAAAACTCCCCTCCACTTTCCTTCTCTTTTCATTTCTAATTTCATTCAACTCTAAACTCCTTTAACCAAACTAAACCCATCTTCTCCAACACACCACCGCCGCCTCCACCACCAGAGCCACCGCCACACCACCACCCCCTAGGCCGGCCAACCACCTCCCCGACACCTCCTCTCCACTCCACCACCTCCTTCAACCTCCACCAACCATTCTCCACCTCCAATTTCAACAAAACCCAACACCATCACCTCCCCTCCTCCTCTAAAATTCATCACCACTTCCATCAAATTCTCCATTTCCACCACCCCATCATTACCTCCTCCTCCTCCTCTAACTCCCCAACACCACCAATCACCACCACAACCACCATAACCACCACCACCTCCTCCATCAACACTAAACAACCACAACACCCCAACTCCACCTCTCCTCCCCTCCCCTTGGGGGCACGCGCGCGCGCCCCACCACCACCGGCGGAGACACCGCCGCCGCCCAGGGTCGCCGGCAGGTGGCCGACCAGCCACCTCCCCCCACCATTTCTTTTCTTTCTTTCTTCTTTTCTTTCTTTCTTTCTTTCTTTCTTTCCTTTCTTTTCTTTTCTCTTTTCCCTAAATAAAAACTCACTTTTCTACATTCCTAAAATACCCTCCACCTCTCCCTCAAATTACTCCCCTATATTTACAACCATACCCCTCCCCTTTTAATTCCAAATTTATTTCTAAAAATACCATATCTCTCTCTCTCTCTCCTCCCTACAACTTTCTCTCTCCTCTCTCATTCCGTCTCTAATATTTATTTATATAATATATATTTATGAGTATATATTAATATATACATGGTTAGTAGCTTGCTTGAACGTGTTTGCGGATTTTTCCCGATTTTCTCGGTATTTCATCCGGTGCTTGGTGAGTACATTTCTTGCTTTATTACTATCGTTCCTTGTCTAATAATTGTTATCTAACTTTTAAAATATGATGTCTCCTTATGCAAGTTAGAATATGTCATATAAATAATTATCATGCTTTATAAATAGCTTCCGACCATTATTATACTTTGTTGGACCGGTATTATACCGGGTATGCCTAGATCTGCTCCCGCTTTACTCGGCTTCGTATAGCTAATTAAAAGATAAATTTATTATTATAAAAATGGTAGTGAAGTATTTGAAATGGTTATGCCGTTTTCCTGTACCATGTTACGTGACCGGTTGATCCTAGTATTTGTTGTTGTGACTCTCACCAATATATTAGTTACCTGACCCTGACATGTATATACGGTACTTGCCATGCTATACTTATTATTGATATCTGGTATCGGTACTTGCCATGCTATGCTTATTACTTGATATCTGATACCGGTACTTGCCATGCTATATTTGACCCATGATACCTAACACGGGTACTTGCCATGTTATACTTGATATATGATTTATGACACCGGCACACGGTATTTACACCGACACTGGATATGTTATATTTGATACTTGATCCACGACACTTGATAATCCGACACAGGTACTTGCCATGTTATACTTATCACTTGATATCTGACACCGGTACTTGCCATGCTTAACTTGACACTTGACATACTGCCACCTGGTACCAATATACTTGACCTGATATTGTGACACCTGACTGGATCCTATTACACCGGACACCGTACTTCTTTGCATATTCATGATTATCACTTTTACGGGGACTTGATTATTATACTGTTACCAGACATTTGGTACTCCTGAACTCCTGTACTCCTGAACTCCTGTATTCCTGAATCCCTGAAAAAGGGTGACTCCTGATACTATACTCCTGTTGATCCCCGTAATAGGATAACCATGAATATGAGATTACTATAAACACCTTGTGGACATTATCACTGGAAAAATTCTAATATTAGACAACTTACACCGGGATGGGGAAAACTGATGAGTACCGATATAGTCTCCATGTTTATGATGGTCTTATAGTGTCGCGCGGCCATATACTTGATTCGACCTGGAGGCCACCAGGCGCTTACGTGGGGTGTACTGGCACCCCTACTCCCTTGCCAAATAAGTGTTGCCAAATCTCATAGGCGGATTTGCAATGGATTACCCGTGTTAAGTCATCCTCATTCAAAGATAAAAGTAGGGCATTTTGAGCCTTCGAATTAGCATCAAATTCCTTGGAGGTAAGTTCGGACCAAGTGTCCTCCTCACCTTCGGGTTTGCTAAATGGTTTGATCAAAGACTTAGCAACTAGGCTACCTAGAGATTGTAGAAAAATGTTCATCCTAACTTTTCATATGGGAAAGTTGAGTCCATCAAATTTGGGAGGGATCTTAATATTATCGGCCATCTTTACTAGTGTATGGATGAAGATATGAAAATAGTGATTAGCAAATTATAGGATCTCTCTAAGAATGTGAAGCCAAAAACTAGAGTCCTACCTCTGATACCAATTGAAATAACCTAGTGGGGGGTGAATAGGTGATAATGCTAATCAATGCACAAATTTAAAATGAGATGATGCAACGATCACTCAAAGCAAGATTAGAAGCCGAATACCCCGTGAAGGGCTCTGAACTCCTTCCTCGTGATTCCTCTAAATAAGAGTTTGAGGTGCGCAATGCAATCTTGTTGTGAGAGTATAGATCGACAATATAAGAATGAATGAATAGAAAGTAAACAACACAAGTAAGCCAATCACAAACACAGAGATTTGTTTCGAGGTTCGAGCACCCAGCTCTACGTCCCCGCCTTCACCCAGAAGGATTTCTGATCCACTAAAACTTCCATAAAGGATTACAACCACTAGGGAGTACCCAACTCCTCAATGACACTCCTCTAATTCAGAGGTAGTGGAGCCACAAATACAATAATCACTTGGTGATCAAAAGACCATAAACTCTCTTTTGAAAAACTTTTCTTTACAAAACCCTAGAGAATAATATATAGTATTGAAGCTCAAGGTTTTGTAAGTGATATAAAAACAGAAAGAGATTTTAAGAACCAAAAACTTTCAGAAAACTTTTGAAAATAATAGCCCAAAATTTAAACAAAAGCTCTTTCTCAAGAAAACTCAAAACTTTTGATCTTTGAATTTGTTGTTGTGAAAACCTCTACTCTAATGACCCCTTTATATAGGATTTAGGAAGAGTAAACAAAGAAAACTTTTACCTAAATAAAAGAGGAAGAAATTGACCCTCTAATACAGCTAACCATATTTTTTAAACTTAAACACGTTTTAAAAACATGTTAAAAATCAGCCTCCAGAAAATTAGCCATTACTGCAAATCTGGCAGATTGGTCAACTTTGAGCACATTTTTCAGGCTATAAACGTCCGAATTCAGAATTAGGTATATAGGAATAATTTGTAAATCTTTAAGTTTTCTTTTTAATGCAACTACAATCAACTCAATATCATGTTTTATTAGAAAGTTATCAATAAAAGACTGACAGGTGTCAAATCAGAAACTGTAAGTTATTTTCAGAACAAGAATAGAGTTCAACCAAATATTTGATATCTTTAACATTTGAATCTGAAAATGATTATTGAATAATAAATTTAGATATGAAAGTTATCTTTGAAATGCAAGTTAAATCATGTTATTTGAATATTAGAATAAAAAGTTATGATAACAAATATAAAAGGGTGTTAAGCAAATCAGCAGAACTAAAACTGGTTCAAATCTAAAACCCGATATATGTACTTGAAATTCAAAACTGGTTAAATCAAAAACTAAATGTATTGAATTTGTGTGTGTGTATTTGAGCTTCAAACGTATATACTATTCTTTAACAAAACAAACTATATGAGTGTACAAGCAGGAGTCTCTGATAGTTGATGTTGAACAACATTTGAGCTAAACCCTAATATCTCATGCTTGAGAACTCTTGAGCCATCAATACCTGTATCAACCTGAAATTCATTCTTTAACTTCTATTAGTACCAAATAGCTTTTATATGGTTTGTTATCATCAAAACACATAACCCGGGGATTGTAACCTTTGGGCCAACAATTACAACTAAAAAAAAGATTAATTATATAGTAAAATAAATATTAATAAGTCTTATCTTGTGGCCTCAGTTGCTTGAGTAATTAAGTCCGTAGGAGTGTTTTTACACTTATTACCCTAAGACCATCTGGTTTGGGAGCATTGGCCCAAAGCTCGCTATTTGGGTAGCTGAGAAAGCCTAATAGGAAAAGACACTATAAAAATATAATAATTTTGATTATCAATTAGTTAGGTGCCTTAGACTCAGGAAGCCTCGGTATCTACGCGAAAGATAGTTAAAAAAAAGAAAAAGAAGGAAAAAATTGTTATCAAAAAAGAAGTATGAAAGTTGTAATTAAATATTCCCAAGCTTAAGAACTACATCATGATCACGGGTACATAGGATCTGAAACTTAGGACAGGTGGTGTAAAGTTTTAGATTTGAGACTTTATTTTATAGCCAATATGATATCTTGAATTGAGGTTTACTTGAAAATGAAACTCATGGAAATTGATGATCTTGCTAGCTAGTTAACTTAAAAAAATTGATTTGTTTTTCTTTTCTTGATTTTCGGTTATCCTTATTTTACTTTTATTTATTTCTTAATCTCTAACTTTATTGAATTTTATGGGTGTAATCCACTGAAAATCCTCACCAGACAAAACTCGTTCTCTAGGGGTAACGGCTTGTTGCACATGCTAAGTGCAGCCGTGATTCCTACGAAAGTGAGTTAGGATAGTTTAATTTTTCTATTTGTTTGTTTTTAATTTTTCTTTTTATTAGTTTTGCTCGAGGACTAGTAAAAGATAGGTGTGGGGGTATTTGATGAGCACGATTTTACATCATTTTATTGCTCCTAATTATCTATTTTTTGTATATAAATAATGTTACTCGGGTATATTTGATTATATTTTACAGGGAACAGGTAAAACAAAAAAAAGAATTCGGATACTTTCAGCAATTAAATCCTGCAATTTGTAAAAGATCGGAGGTTGTTTTCCGAGCATGTTGCGGTATTTTGGCCATAACTTTGGATACAGGATTTCAAAAAAGGTCATCCAGGTATTTTACGGAAAGAGAATTCGAAGATTTAAAAATTTCATGTTGATAGCTTTTGTTGATTCCTCCATTTGACTGCCTGTATTGGTCATTTAAAAAATCTGCCTGAATTGAAAATGAATTATTATGAAATAGATATATTTCAAAGGGCCTTTTTGTAAAACTCCTATATTATGTAAAGGAGAGGGTGGCTGCCGTATGGGGGATGACCTAGGGTTTTATTTTTTTTATATTTTTTCCTTTTCTTCATTGTACTCCTACCATTAATTGTATCTAGGTTTTAGGTTTTTTTTTATTTTTAAGAATTTTGTTTAGTTTTTAATAAAGAAGGAACATTATGTTGGCCCAAAGGCCTTCCACTCTAGTTTTGATGATGATTAACTCATGTAGTTATGTGTACTAATTATCTTGTGATGTTTAAGTTTTAGATCATTAATCAAGATATTAGTTGGTGAAAGCTTCCACACATCTTTCACATGTTGATTCAAGAGCCCGAGCGTCAAAGATCATATATAGCACTTGCTCGGTGGATCAAAGAGTTTTGGATCGAGTCAGCTTGGAGATTGCGCTCTACAAGAAGACATCGGTACCTTAGTTTAGTTTTGTGTTTAGATCCAAATTGTAAAGATTAGAATAGTATGATATGCTCAAGTTCATAACACACACGTTTCATGTTTTGGTTTTCGGTTTTTGGTTTACCAATCTTGGTTTGCATGAATAGATTTTATATCAAAACAAGTTTACATGGTTTAATGTATATTAGATTTGTTCTATATACATGCATGCTTCATCTTCTTTGACAAACTTAGTTTGATAGTCTATTTCATGTGTTTTATGTTTTGGTATTTTCAACAAAACATATTTTGAAATTATTGACAAAAACTATGATATATATATGTTTCATGTATATTGGATTTCTATCCATATGCATCATGCTTCAAAGTGTTTAAATATCATATTTTTGTATTTGGATAAGTTTTGGACAAAACGTATTTTCTATTCAAAATCCAAGTTTTAGAAAATACAGTTTTTGGTAAAAATGATAAGACACAAAAATAGTTCATATTGATTGATATTTGAGCTAAACTTTTTACCACATGTTTATATATATCAATGCAAATTGATAAAACTATTTTTGGTGATTTTTAGGAGTGTTAAAAGATTTTTCAAAATATTTTTAAACTGATTTTCTGATCTAGTTTTCTGTTCCAGACTTCAATCAGTCGACTTATTCTCTGAACAAGTCGACTTGACCTGAAGTCGGTCGACCGGGTCGGTCGACCGACGTGCACAGATCTGTGCACGTTTGGAGACGCTGGGACGGCCGACCGCTCGGGTCGACCGGGATGAGAGCAGAGCTCTCTGTTTGTTTGGGTCGACCGGGGCGGTCGACCGGTAGCTGCCAACGGGCAAAAATTGACCGTTGGGCGGTCGACCGGCCCGGTCGACCGACAGGGTTATTTTGGCAAAAACTGCTGCCAACGGCTAGTTTCCAGATTTGCCTATAAATACCCCATTTGCAAGAGTTTTTCTCTAAGATTTTTTGTGCGAATTTTTCCTTACTCTCTTGTGTTTTCACTGCAATCAAAAGAAGTTTTTGGACTTAAATTGAACAATCCTTTTGGTGTTTTTGTTAGGGTTTGGAAAATCAAAGAAGAGGGTTTTTGGGAAAAGCTTTTGATTGAACTTCACCATCTTGATTTCTATTATTTCCCAAGGATTTTTCTTTGTGATTTTGATTTCCATTCCATTGGTTTTCTCCACACTTGAGCTAAAATCTACTATCTAATTCTATAGGATCTTTGTGTGGGAGAAGAGATTGTTTGTGGTTGCTTGTTGAACCACCAAGTTGTAAACCCTCTCTTTACTTTGCTTTGTGCTTTTCCCTCTTGGGTTGAGGAGGGTGTTTGTGCAAGTGGTTTGTATCCCTCAAGTTGTGAGGTGATCCTTGCTTGGCTAGTGCTAATCCCTCAAGTTGTGAGGTGATTGTTTGTTGGTTGAAGTTGTGCCTCAAGTGGAGGTTGTGATTGTAAGGAGAGGAGTTGGGTACTCCTTGTATTGTGATTGCCCCAAATCCTCGGTGGAGGTTCCCTTTGTGGGAGTCCTTTGTGGACAAGCTAGTGGACTTAAAGTCCTTCTGGGTGAAGGCGGGGATGTAGAGCTGGGTGCTCGAACCTCGAAACACATCTTATTGTTTGCGCTTGACTCTTACTCTCTCTCTCTTTACTTTGTGCCTTGCATCTATTCATATTGCTCATACATACTTATTTGCTTGGCTTGGTTGTGTGTGTATCTCTTGTAATTGCAATTAGTTTTTAAATTCCGCATTTAGTTCTTAGATTAGCCATATCACCTATTCACCCCCCCTCTAGGTGACTTTTCAATTGGTATCAGAGCTAGTGCTCCTGATATTTAGGTTTAACCACCTAGGAGTGAGATCTTGGTTTGCTAATCTTCATTTACATTTTTCATTTGCACACATATAGTTGCACTCATGGATAGCCCTCCTATGTTTGACCATATTAGACTTGATGCTTGGAAGGCCAATATGAGTAGGCATTTAAAATCACTAGGTCATCTTGTTTATCAAGCCTCTACTCAAGAATCATTCCCTAATAGTAGCAAGCATAAAAAGGCTAATGCATTAGCACTTAGAGCACTTAGAGCATCTCTTAGTGAACATCTTTTACCGGTGTTTGATCGTTATGACTCGGCTTTTGCAGTTTGGAGCTTATTGACGTCTCCCGAGCTTCCAAGGATTATCAATAAGATGAGGAGATCTAAGAAAGAAAAGTCCGAAGAGCATTGCTTCATGGTCCAAGGGAATAACTCCCTTGAGGTACAATCGGACACTCAATTAGTTGATAGCTCTAGTTCCTATTGCTATGGATGTTTAGAAGTTCAATCTTTAAATTTGGAACTTGCTCAAAAGCTTGAGAATTTCTTGGAAAAACACAACCTTTTGAAAGAGGACAACCTTGTTTTGAAAAATGAATTAAAGGATTTGTTTTCTAATTTTGAATTGGTTTTGCAAGAAAAGGAAGAGATCACTAGTGAACGTGACTCACTAAGATCTCAACTAGACCTTGCCCTTAATGAGATTGAAGTTTTGAAAAGCAAAAATGATTGTGATGATGTTGTGAAGCACAATGAGATTTTATCTTCAAAATTGGATTCTACTTTAAAGATAATCTTGTTTTGAAAAATAAAATTGATTCAATTACAAAAGAATTGGATTTGGTTTTAAAGAAAAATGAATCTTTGAAAATTGATATTTATTCTCATATGTGCCATGCTAGTATAGCTTCTTCTTCTTGCACACCTATTGCATGCTCCACTTTATCTTCCACTATTGAAAAAGATATAAATGTTTTGAAGATGAGTGTTGATAGTTTGGGCTCCACTTTGAGCCATTGTGCCATGAACCACACTCGTTTGGAATCCTTGGTTCGTAAGAAACAAGTTCCAACTTTGCATGCACACCCTACACGGCATACACGTGCTTCCCACGGTCACCACCGTCACACGTATGCTCATGTGTACACATGTACACATTGTGGCCGAAAAGGCCATCTTGCTAGATTTTGTTATGATCGCATTTATCATGAAAATTTAGCAACTAATCTTGTTTGGGTTAGAAAGGATACTAACCCCCGTGGACCCAAAGAAAATGGGTACCAAGAACCACCTTCTTGACTTTTGATGTAGGTGGGAGCTCTCGCATCACGTGAGAGTATTGGTGCCTTGAGGTGGATGCGTTCTAAGCTTAAATGAGAACCATTTGGATGCTTCACTCTCAAGGAGATTTGGTGGGAGAACCACCGTGGTTTGGAGAACTAGAGATGCACCTTCATCGGTTTTGGTATCATTCTCTAACTCCCATTTTTATTTGCATGCTATTCATGTTCAACTATTCATAGCATGTCTTATTTTATTGTTCATTATGCTTATGTCATGTTGATTAGATTAGTGTTATACATGTTTAGTTACTTGAGCACCCATGTTTTATATGGATCTATATTTAGTGTTCTCACCTTGTTTAAACTAACATGTATGCCCTAATGTACATGCATATACATAATGGTCATATGAATGTTTATGATGTTTTATTTTGATGACTCATATTTGATTGTTTCATGATTAGTATGATATTTGCCATGTTTGTTAGACTTATGCTTTACATGATTAGTTGTTGAGACACCCATGTTTTGAATGGACCCATATTTTGTGTTCTCTTTATGTTTTAGCTATCATGTTAATCATAGATCTAATGCACATGTCTTTGTCATCATATGGTTGACTATGATTTTTTTTGTTTTAATAATTCATGTTTTTGATTATTATGATCATGTTGATTGTTGACCCGTTTTATGCTTCATGTTTTGACTACTTGCTTGAATGATAATTTTCATTAAGACTAGGATTTATACTTGTACAACTAGTGAGCTACAAATAGATCTTTATATATGTTTGTGCTTGAACGCTCATTTGTATTCACTTGATGTACTAGTATAGTCTAGTTTTGATGATTCTTGCATTTGACTTGTATTCATCATTTTACTTATTTTGTTTTAACTTCATGTATATGTTCATCTTGTCCAAACTATCTTTTATACATATACATCCTTGAGCCACGTGCCTTCATGCATATACTTTGTGGACTCATTATGTTTAGGATATGTATGTATACTTTAGCTTGTACATGACATACATATGCCTTGAAATTTAAATCGTTTGGATGAATTTCATGTTTGCTAGGTGATTTCACATTTATGATGAATTTCATGTTTTTAAGATGATTTCAATTGGTGATTTCACATGAATTTCATGTTTTCAATATTGAGCTTGATTGCCCATTTTCATGATGATATGTTTCTCACAACACTTGTACACTCACCTTATTTAATGTTTTCTCATGACTTAGTTTTCATGAGTACAAATTGTGCTACATGGTTTTTGAGTGTTTAGTGCCATGTGGTTTACATGTGTCTTCATGAAATTTTTTTTTTTGAAGGATCTCGTACTAGTTGATTCATATAACTAGTTGTGATATTCTTCCTTGGTAGTAGTTTTCAAACGTACTATATTTGCAAATCTATTTTTGAAAACCCCTACCATCAAAGGGCGGTTGGATGGGAGATCATGCTCATGTATGCTTTATAGTGAAAATCATAGTAAACTTGAACATGAAATGGGTGGTAGGAATATGAGATATACACTTGATCTTATTGTTGTTTCTATTGGTATCTTTGAATTCTTTCAATTGGTATAATTATTGACATTTTTTTGTATACTCATATATTTTGTTGTATATGTATGCTTACACTTCAAAGAATATCAATTTCAATTGGTATCTAATTTTCATACATATATATGTTTTATTTGTGCTTATTATATCCCTATATCTTTAAGCACAAATCTTGTTTATGATGATAAGCTTGAGCTTCAACTTTGTTTCAATTGATTTAGTTTTCAATGGTATCTTAATTCGAGCCTTATCATAGTTTTCATTGTATTTCATAAAGGGGGAGAAAATCTTGTATTTCTTCTTTCAATTGGTATTTAGTATTCCACTCCCTTACTTTATTATAGAAAATAATAATTTCTATTGGTATTAAGATCTATGTTTAATTTCAATTGGTATCAACATTTATGTTTAGAAATTCAAAATTTGTTATGTTTAATTTCAATTGATATCAAGATTGTTTATTTACAATTGGTATGTTGTTTGCTTACTTATCAATTGGTATCAAGGTTTTGTTTTTCAATTGGTATAGTTTCATTTTTAATTGATATCAATATGCACTTCCTTGACACATTTTCTTCTAATTGGTATCATATTTGTGTTTAGACAAAAAGGGGAAGAACATTCCTTGTTTTGAATATAAAAAGAATATGTTTTCATTAGTTTTGTAAATAAGGAAAAGAAGAATTTCTTTTTATGTTTTTATTAGTTTTGTTTTTAAACCCCTTTGTTGATGATTGACAAAAAGGGGGAGAAGAATTTGAGTTTATATGCATGTTTTATGTTTTTAATGTTTTTATTAAGTTCAATTGGTATCCAAAGCATTATTTAAAGAACATGTTTAGTTTGCTTAGTTTTGGTATCAAGAGCTTGTATAAGAGATCATTAGTTTTGTTGTTTTGCATATATTGAGTTTAATTGGTATTTAGAGCATATTTATGTGTTTAGTTTAATTGGTATCAAGAGCATGTTTTAAATCTTTATGTGTTTTATGCATGTTGATGTACACATGTTTAAGAGCTTACATTGCATATCTATTTGTTTATTCCTATGCATGAGTTAAGGGGAGCTTCTTTGAAGCTAAACTTTAATCCATGCATATATAACTCCATGAGTTTTGTCATCATCAAAAAGGGGGAGATTGTTGGCCAAAAGCCTTCCACTCTAGTTTTGATGATGATTAACTCATGTAGTTATGTGTACTAATTATCTTGTGATGTTTAAGTTTCAGATCATTAATCAAGATATTAGTTGGTGAAAACTTCCACACATCTTTCACATGTTGATTCAAGAGCCCGAGCGTCAAAGATCATATATAGCACTTGCTCGGTGGATCAAAGAGTTTTGGATCGAGTCAGCTTGGAGATTGCGCTCTACAAGAAGACATCGGTACCTTAGTTTAGTTTTGTGTTTAGATCCAAATTGTAAAGATTAGAATAGTATGATATGCTCAAGTTCACAACACACACGTTTCATGTTTTGGTTTTCGGTTTTTGGTTTAACCAATCTTGGTTTGCATGAATAAATTTTATATCAAAACAAGTTTACATGGTTTAATGTATATTAGATTTGTTCTATATACATGCATGCTTCATCTTCTTTGACAAACTTAGTTTGATAGTCTATTTCATGTGTTTTATGTTTTGGTATTTTCAACAAAACATATTTTGGAATTATTGACAAAAACTATGATATATATATGTTTCATGTATATTGGATTTCTATCCATATGCATCATACTTCAAAGTGTTTAAATATCATGTTTTTGTATTTGGATAAGTTTTGGACAAAACATATTTTCTATTCAAAATCCAAGTTTTAGAAAATACAGTTTTTGGTTTTTGGTAAAAATGATAAGACACAAAAATAGTTCATATTGATTGATATTTGAGCTAAACTTTTTACCACATGTTTATATATATCAATGCAAATTGATAAAACTATTTTTGGTGATTTTTAGGAGTGTTAAAAGATTTTTCAAAATATTTTTAAACTGATTTTCTGATCCAGTTTTCTGTTCCAGACTTCAATCAGTCGACTTATTCTCTGAACAAGTCGACTTGACCTGAAGTCGGTCGACCGGGTCGGTCGACCGACGTGCACAGATCTGTGCACGTTTGGAGACGCTGGGACGGCCGACCGCTCGGGTCGACCGGGATGAGAGCAGAGCTCTCTGTTTGTTTGGGTCGACCGGGGCGGTCGACCGGTAGCTGCCAACGGGCAAAAATTGACCGTTGGGCGATCGACCGGCCCGGTCGACCGGCAGGGTTATTTTGGCAAAAACTGCTGCCAACGGCTAGTTTTCAGATTTGCCTATAAATACCCCATTTGTAAGAGTTTTTCTCTAAGATTTTTTGTGCGAATTTTTCCTTACTCTCTGGTGTTTTCACTGCAATCAAAAGAAGTTTTTGGACTTAAATTGAACAATCCTTTTGGTGTTTTTGCTAGGGTTTGGAAAATCAAAGAAGAGGGTTTTTGGGAAAAGCTTTTGATTGAACTTCACCATCTTGATTTCTATTATTTCCAAGGATTTTTCTTTGTGATTTTGATTTCCATTCCATTGGTTTTCTCCACACTTGAGCTAAAATCTACTATCTCATTCTATAGGATCTTTGTGTGGGGGAAGAGATTGTTTGTGGTTGCTTGTTGAACCACCAAGTTGTAAACCCTCTATTTACTTTGCTTTGTGCTTTTCCCTCTTGGGTTGAGGAGGGTGTTTGTGCAAGTGGTTTGTATCCCTCAAGTTGTGAGGTGATCCTTGCTTGGCTAGTGCTAATCCCTCAAGTTGTGAGGTGATTGTTTGTTGGTTGAAGTTGTGCCTCAAGTGGAGGTTTTGATTGTAAGGAGAGGAGTTGGGTACTCCTTGTATTGTGATTGCCCCAAATCCTCGGTGGAGGTTCCCTTTATGGGAGTCCTTTGTGGACAAGCTAGTGGACTTAAAATCCTTCTGGGTGAAGGCGGGGATGTAGAGCTGGGTGCTCGAACCTCGAAACACATCTTGTTGTTTGCGCTTGTTCATTGACTCTTACTCTCTCTCTCTCTTTACTTTGTGCCTTGCATCTATTCATATTGCTCATACATACTTATTTGCTTGGCTTGGTTGTGTGTGTATCTCTTGTAATTGCAATTAGTTTTTAAATTCCGCATTTAGTTCTTAGATTAGCCATATCACCTATTCACCCCCCCCTCTAGGTGACTTTTCACATTAAAGGAGGGAATTTTCGGCAGCAGGCTTTGTTCATGACCAATTTTGGTTGTGCTTTTAATGCAATGGCATATCTCCTCTTTCATGAAATAATTATCCAGTAGATGATTGCTTTCATTTCTTTTTTTCAATTTGTCACTTCTCTGTGATTGGGTGCGTGTGGATCTCACAAAAGAAAGCAGGTGCTTCTCCTTCTTATTCTGCAGCAAAGCAAAAGAGTTGGCTCCACATGAAGTGATTGTGCGCAAGACCTTTCGTCCGCAGCACAAGGGACGCCAGGGAGTGAGGTCCACAGGAGATGATCCACTGCAACAACCCGAGAAGAGAAAGGGCAGCGCGGTTTCCTCCCTTGATCAGAGCACAGTGAGACAGCGTGTGGGCACTGTTGATTTTCACATTGTGGACATGGAGTGAGACAGTGCATATCTGACACAGGACATTCTTCTGAGTTTGCTATCCAATCAGGTAACGTCTCTATAACTCCTAAAAATATTCTGATAATTATTTGTTGCTTTTGGAGATTAATTTTAATGGCTAGTAATTATCTAGTTCATCATTATCCTGTTAATAACTGCATCATGAGTAGTTAGATTTTCTGCAAGTACCCAAGGAGAGATAAACGTAGGTTAGAATTTAATGTGATCAATATTAGATCTCCTACCTAGGGTGTGCGCACCGATTGACCTACCACTTTTAGGAGATTATTTCTAGAGTCACTAGTTATTTGACAAGATATGTATCAATAGTCAATGGTCTATACTTAGGGTTTACTACTTTTTCTTCTTTTAATTTATTTAGTCATTTTATTTACCTTTGATGGACCATGTGATGCGACAATACCCTGTGCTTAGATGTAGTGTTCAGACTTACTTTGCCTAATAGAAGTAGAAATTTTAGTGAGCAACAACAGACTAGTATGGAGAAAAGAGATTGACCACTTGATTCTAATTTAGGGGATTCGACCCTAGGTGCTTGATTTCTTAAATTGATATTTAGTTTAGAAATACTCAAAATCCCAAAACTCTTTAACCTAATTCGCCTAAAAGTGTTGAAACCAAAAGAACCACCTGTCCCTGTGGATCGATCCTCAAATGCTACATCGAACGACCGTGCACTTGCGGTATTTTAAAATGAGGAGACAGAATCTCCCCCCAAGAAGTCATTATTGTGCAATCATTGAGTTGAGATAATAATATCACCACACAAACAATAGCTTAGGGGATTCTACCCTAGGTGCATGACCTTTCTCTTCGATAACCTAGTTCACACCAACCTATTATTTTTCTCAACCAATTCGCTTAAATTGTGCTAGGATTACAAGAGACACCTTCCCTGTGGATTGACCTTCAAGTGCTTTAACAACTGACCGTGCATTTACGGTATTTTAAAACAAGTAGACAGAATCTCCCCATCAAGTTTTTGGCGCCATTACCAGGGAACGATGTCCTCTTTAGTGTTAGCCCGTTTACCGAAAAAATTAAAAAAATTTAAAATAAAAAATTAAAAAATATTTAAAAAATTTATAATTAAAAGATACATTTAATATATAATTAGTGCTACCCAAACATCACACATTCCAACTCAAACCTACGCTGATATATGTCAGCTTGGGAACGCGATTCAATAGGACGTCTAGTCAGCATAGAATCGAACGAGATTAAGATGACTGACCCTGTTCCACCAATGGTCCTCATGGACCTAAAATCACCTAGAGAGGGGGGTGAATAGGTGATAATGCTAATCTAATGGACTAAATGCGGAATTTAAACTAATTGCAACAACACACAAGCAAGTATATGATATAGCAATATGAATCAATGCACAAAGTAAATAGAGAGAGAGAGTCAATCGATCAAACGCAAACAGCAAGATGTGTTTCGAGGTTCGAGCACCCAGCTCTACGTCCCCGCCTTCACCGAGAAGGATTTCCAATCCACTAGTCCACACAGGACTCCCACACAGGGAACCTCCAACGAGGATTTTGGGGCAAATACAACTGGGAGTACCTAACTCCTTTCTCAACCAAATACAACCTCCACCGAGGCACCACAATCCACCTCTACCAAAGAGGGATACAAAACCAATACCAACTCCACCTCACCAAGAGGGAGCAAATCACAATCTCAACCTCTACCAAAGAGGGAGCTAACCAAAATCAAACTCTACCAAAGAGGGATATCACAAAGCAAGGGTTTACAACTTGGTGGTTACAAAATCACAAACAATCTCTTTTCCCACAAAACAAAAGATCCTATAGAATAGGATAGAGTGATAGCTCAAGTGGAAATCAAGGTGTTTTGGAAATCAAACAACAAAGAAAAATCCTTGAGAAAACACTTGCAATATGATAGAAATGAAGATCTAAAGCAATATCCCAAAAACCTATTTTTCTTTGAATTTTCCAAACCCTTGAAAACAATCTAAAGATGAAATCTTTAAGCTTTAAAAACTCTTTTGAATCTTGTATAAAACACTTGGGAAAGTGAAAATTTTTCTCTTGTGAAAACCTTAGCAAAAACTCTAAAGAGATGGGGTTTAAATAGGCCTCCAAATAAACAAGCCGTTGGCAGCTATATTAGGAATATTTGACCTTCCGGTCGACCGGCCGGTCGACCGGCCAACGGTCGATTTTTGACCGTTAGCTGCTACCGGTCGACCGCCCGGTCGACCGGGCCCTGAACCAGAGAGCAACGGCTCTCTGGCCGGTCGAACCCCGGTAGACCGGAGCAACCCGAGAGTGGGTTGCTTTCAGTCGGTCGACCGCTCGGTCGACCAGCTAAATGGGCAGGCCAGCGTGCACGTTTGGTGCACGTCGGTCGACCGACTCTGGGTCCGGTCGACCGCCAGAGCCTGGCAGGCTATATTATGGGACAGAAAACTAGGGTTTTTAATGTCTTAAAAATTCCATAAAATCTCTAAAAATCCACAAAAATAGTTTTATCATGATACATTGATATACAAACTTGTGTTAAAAATTTCAACACTAATTTCAAACATTTTGAACCATTTTTGTGTTATGGAAAAATTACCGAAAACCAAAACCTGTATTTTTTTCAAACTTAGAATTTTCAATAGGAAATCCGATTTTTCCAAAACTCATTCAAATACAAAAACATGATACTTAAACACTTTTAGGCATGTTGCATATGGACATAAGTCCAATATACATGAAACATATATATATCCATGTTTTTGACTTTAATTCCAAAAATATGTTTTGTTAAAACACAAAACCTAAACCACATGAATAGGCATATCAAACTAAGTTTATTTAGGACATGAAGCATGTATGTATATAGAACATATCTAATATACATTTAAACAAAGAAAACTTGTTTTGATCTTAACTATTCATGAAAACCAATATAGGTTAAACCAAAAACCGAAAACCAATATCCAAAACATGAAACGTGTGTGTGTTGTGAACTTGAGCATATCACACTATCTAATCTTTACAAATGGATCTAAAACACAATCTAAACTAGGTACCGAGGTCTTCTTGTAGAGCGCCGTCTCCAAGTCGACTCGATCCAAAACTCCGCGATCCACGAGCTAGACTCCAACGAGTGCTATATATGATCTTGTTGCTCGGGCTCTGGAATCACCATGTGAAAGGCTTCAAAACTCCTTGTTGAAGCTAATCATCAACTAACATCTTGGTTAATGATCTGAAACTAAACATCACAAGATTATTAGTAAACATAACTACATGAGTTAATCATCATCAAAACTAGAGTGGAAAGCCTCTGGGCCAACAATCTCCCCCTTTTTGATGATGACAAAACTCATGGAGTTATATATGCATAGATTAAAGTTAAGCTTCAAGGAAGCTCCCCCTTAACTCATGCATAGCAATAAACAATAAATATATGCAATGAATATTAAACATGAATATGCATAGACATGCATAAAACAATAAAATGACTAAAACATGTTCTTGATATCAATTTAAAAGTAAAACATTATTATCAATAAAACATGCTTTTGATACCAATATTAAGTAATGCTCTTGATACCAATAATTAAACATGTTCTTGATATCAAACATGAAACATGCATACAATTTCTTCTCTTTCTAAAAACATAAAACATGCATACAAAACATGCATATAAACTCAAATTCTTCTCCCCCTTTTTGTCAATCATCAACAAAGGGGTAAAAGAAACAAAAAAAATGATGTTCTCCCCCCTTTTTGTCTAAAAACAAAATGATACCAATAAGGGGTCAAATCAAATAAGATACCAATTAAAAATATGTCAATGAAGTGCATAAAGATACCAATTGAAAGTGAACATAAAAACATTTAAGAAATGCCTACCAATAGAAAGTAAAGAGGCATTGAAAAACAAGTCTCAATCAAACATTTTATATCAAAAAGAAAAACATATACCAATTGATAAAAAAATCTTGATACCAATTGTAAGTAAACAAATAACATCTTGATATCAATTGAAAGTATTATTCTTTATAAGCATATGATACCAAATTAAAAATCAATTTTCATTTTTTTTAATCATTTTTCATCATAAAGTAAGGGAGTGGAGATCAAAGGTAAACAAAATACCAATTGAAAGATGAAATACAAGTTTTCTCTCCCTTTATGAAATACAACTAAAACGATGCATAAGCTTGTATTAGCATACCAATTGAAAACTAATCAATTGAAATATGATGGTCATTAAAACTCAAGCTTAGCATAATCAAGATTTGTGCCCAAAATTATAGGAATATAGTAAGCACAAATAAAACATATATATGTATGAAAAATTAGATACCAATCGAAATTGATACTATTTGAAGTGTAAGCAACATACATAAAAAATATATATGAGTATACAAGAAATATCAATATTGATACCAATTGAAAAGATCTAATGATACCATTGAAACAACAATAATATCAAGTGTATATCTCATATTACCACCACCCAATCATGCTCATGTTTAGAATGATTTTCAATATAAAGCATACATAGGCATGGTCGCCCATCCAACTGCCCGTGGAAGGTAGGGGTTTTCAAAAATAGGTTTGAAAATATTGTATATTTGAAAAACTTTACCATAACGAAGAATACCGCAACTAGTTAAATGGAAAAACTTGTTAACTAGTACGAAATCCTTCAAGTAAGGAATAAATCAAAAATATTTTTCATGAAACATGAAACTCACATGATATCCAACACTCAAAGTCAATAAAGCATAAATATGACTCATGAAAATAAAGCATGAGTAAACAAGAAAGGTGAGTGTACAAGTAAAATGTGAAGGTCATAATCATGAAAGGTAGACAATAAGCTCGATTGAAATTCCTTTAAACATGAAAACATGAAAATCTAAATTTTCATTAAAATAATTTATACTTCACGGCATATGTATGTTTTGACAAAACAAGAAATATACATACATATCCCTAAACACAATTGAGTCCATAAAAAAGATTTGCATGAAAAGCAAATGGCTCAAGGGGTATACATGTATATCTTAAAGTTTGGCAAAATAAACATATACATGAAATGAAAACACATGATCATAAAACATGTCCAAAATAGGGAATACAAGTTTAAAATGTATGAATCATCAAAACTAGACTATACTAGAACATCTAATGGGTACAAATAAGCATTCAAGCACAAACATATAAAAATTTATTTGTGGCCCACTATATGTACAAGTATAAATTCTAATTTTAATGAAAACTAACATCCAAACGAGTAATGAAAATATGAAGCATAAAACGATACATAAATCAACATGATAAACATAAATACGATCATTATGTAAATCCACATGCTATTAGAACTATGATATACATAATAGCTAAACATATGCGAGAACACAAAAAATGATCCATATAATCATTGGTGATCTCAAAAGCTATACATGCATGTCAATGGTCTAATAATCATGGCATTTAACATACTAATCAAAACATGGAGCATCAAAACAAAATATCATAAACATCCATATGATCATTATGTATGTGCATATGCATTAGATCTAGGACATACATATTAGTTTAAAACAAAGTGAGAACACAAAGATATAAGTCCATATTAAACATGGGTGTCTCAAATAACTAAACATGTATATCACTAATCTAATAAACATGGCATAAGCATAATGAACAATAAAACAAGTCATGCTATAAATCAAAGACATGAAAAGTATGCAAATATAAACGGGAGTTAGAGATCGATACCAAAACCGATGAAGGCACCTCTCTAGTTCTCCAAACTAAAGTGGTCCTCCCACCAACCTTCCCTTGAAAGTGATGCATCCAAATAGTCCACATGAAGCTCGGAACGCATCCACTCCAAGGTACCGCAACTCTCACGTCATGCGAGAGCCCACACCTATATCAAATACAATAGGGGTAGTTTTTGGTACCCATTTCCTTTTGGGTCCATAGGGGTTAGAACCTTTCCTAACCCAAACAAATTTAGTTGCTAAATTAACATCATGTATACGATCATAACAAAATTTAACAAGGTGGCCCTTTCGTCCACAATGTGTACATGTGTACACATGAGCATACTTAGTGTGAAAGTTGTGACCGTGAGTAGCATGTGTATGCCGTGGAGGGTGTGCATGTAAAGATGGAACTTGTTTCTTTCGAAACAAAGATTCCAAGCGTGTATGACTCATAACACAATGGCTCAAAGTGGAGCCCAAACAATCAACACTTTTCTTCAAAATATTTATATCATTTTCAATACTTGAAGATAAAGTGGAGCATGCAATAGATGTGCTAGGTGAGGCTACACTAGCATGGCAAACATATGAATCTATATCATTTTTAAAAGATTTATTTTTATTTAAAACTAAATCTAATTCTTTAGAAATAAAATCAATTTCATTTTTCAAAGAATGGTTATCCTTTAAAATAAAATCTAATTTTGAAGATAAAACCTCATTGTTCTTCACAACATTATCACAAATCATTTTTATTTTTCAAAAATTCATTTTCCTTTAGAACAAGGTCTAGTTGAGATTTAAGTGAATCACGTTCACTACAAATCTCTTCCTTCTCTTACAAAATCAAATCAAATCTTGAACACAAATCCTCATATTCTTCTTTTAGTTCACAATTCTTCTTTTTCAAAAGATCATGTTTTTCTAAAAAATTTCAAACTTTGTAGCAAGTTCCATATTTAAGGTTTGAACTTCTAAACACCCATAGCAATAGGAACTAGCACTATCATCTAGTTGAGATTCCGATTGTACCTCAAGGGAGTCATTCCCTTGGACCATGAGGCAACGCTCATCGGACTTGTCTCTCCTAGATCTCCTCATTCTATCGATAATCTTTGGTAGCTCGGGAGAAGTCAAAATGCTCTAAACTGCAAAAGCCGAATCATAGTGAGCAAACACATGTAAAAAATCTTTATCAAGAGATGCTGTAAGTGCTTTAAGGGTTAATGCATTGGCCTTTTATGTTTGCTATCATTGGGGGAGGATTCCTTGGTAATGGCTTGATAAACTTTATATCCTAATGCTTTCAAATAACAACTCATCTTGGCCTTCCAAATATCAAGTCTAGAAATATCAAACATAGGAGGGCTATCCATGAGTGCAAACTATATGTGTGCAAGTGCAAATGCAAATGATAGATTAGCAAACCAAGATCTCACTCCTAGGTGGTTAAACCTAATATCAGGAGCGTAGGCTCTGATACCAATTAAAATCGCCTAGGGGGGTGAATAGGTGATAATGCTAATCTAATGGACTAAATGTGGAATTTAAAACTAATTGCAACAACACACAAGCAAGTATATGATATAGCAATATGAATTAATGCACAAAGTAAATAGAGAGAGTCAATCGATCAAACGCAAACAGCAAGATGTGTTTCGAGGTTCGAGCACCCAGCTCTACGTCCCCGCCTTCACCGAGAAGAATTTTCAATCCACTAGTCCACACAGGACTCCCACACAGGGAACCTCCAACGAGGATTTTGGGGCAAATACAACCGGGAGTACCTAACTCCTCTCTCAACCAAATATAACCTCCACCGAGGCACCACAATCCACCTCTACCAAAGAGGGATACAAAACCAATACCAACTCCACCTCACCAAGAGGGAGCAAATCACAATCTCAACCTCTACCAAAGAGGGAGCTAACCCAAATCAAACTCTACCAAAGAGGGATATCACAAAGTAAGGGTTTACAACTTGGTGGTTACAAAAACCACAAACAATCTCTTTCCCCACAAAACAAAAGATCCTATAGAATAGGATAGAGTGATAGCTCAAGTGAAAATCAAGGTGTTTTGGAAATCAAACAACAAAGAAAAATCCTTAGGAAAACACTTGCAATATGATAGAAATGAAGATCTAAAGCAATATCCCAAAACCTATTTTTCTTTGAATTTTCCAAACTCTTGAAAATAATCTAAAGATGAAATCTTTAAACTTTAAAAACTCTTTTGAATCTTGTATAAAACACTTGGGAAACTGAAAATTTTTCTCTTGTGAAAACCTTAGCAAAAACCCTAAAGAGATGGGGTTTAAATAGGCCTCCAAATAAACTAGCCGTTGGCAGCTATATTAGGCATATTTGACCTTCCGATCGACCGGCCGGTCGACCGGTCAACGGTCGATTTTTGACCATTAGCTGCTACCGGTCGACCGCCCGGTCGACCGGGCCCTGAACCAGAGAGCAACGGCTCTCTGGCCGGTCGTTCGCCCGGTCGACCGGAGCAACCCGAGAGTGAGTTGCTTTCAGTCGGTCGACCGGCTAAATGGGCAGGCCAGCGTGCACATTTGGTGCACGTCGGTCGACCGGTCCGGTCGACCGACTCTGGGTCCGGTCGACCGGTCCGGTCGACCGCCAGAGCCTGGCAGGCTATATTATGGGACAGAAAACTAGGGTTTTTAATGTCTTAAAAATTCCCATAAAAGCTCTAAAAATTCACAAAAATAGTTTTATCATGATACATTGATATACAAACTTGTGTTAAAAATTTCAACACAAATTTCAAATATTTTGAACCATTTTTGTGTTATGGAAAAATTACCGAAAACCAAAACCTGTATTTTTTTCAAACTTAGAATTTTCAATAGGAAATCCGATTTTTCCAAAACTCATTCAAATACAAAAACATGATACTTAAACACTTTTAGGCATGTTGCATATGGACATAAGTCCAATATACATGAAACATATATATATCCATGTTTTTGACTTTAATTCAAAAAATATGTTTTGTTAAAACACAAAACCTAAACCACATGAATAGGCATATCAAACTAAGTTTATTTAGGACATGAAGCATGTATATATATAGAACATATCTAATATATATTTAAACAATGAAAACTTGTTTTGATCTTAACTATTCATGAAAACCAATATAGGTTAAACCAAAAATCGAAAACCAATATCCAAAACATGAAACGTGTGTGTGTTGTGAACTTGAGCATATCACACTATCTAATCTTTACAAATGGATCTAAAACACAATCTAAACTAGGTACCGAGGTCTTCTTGTAGAGCGTCGTCTCCAAGTCAACTCGATCCAAAACTCCGCGATCCACGAGCTAGACTCCAACGAGTGCTATATATGATCTTGTTGCTCGGGCTCTGGAATCACCATGTGAAAGGCTTCAAAACTCCTTGTTGAAGCTAATCACCAACTAACATCTTGGTTAATGATCTGAAACAAACATCACAAGATTATTAGTAAACATAACTACATGAGTTAATCATCATCAAAACTAGAGTGGAAAGCCTCTGGGCCAACAGGACCGATGTTACCCTCCTCGATCATCACACCCGTCATGCATCAGATTGTCGGAAGCTACTGAGAACAACTACGAGCTGAAGCCATAATACATCACTATGCTTCCCAAATTCTCCGGGCTGGAATCTGAAGATGCCTATATGTTCATCAATGAATTCGAGGAGGTTTGCGCAATGATGAGAATCAGGCAACTGAGTGAAGATGGAGTCAAATTAAGGTTCATCCCTTTCTCACTCAGGGACAATGCTAAAAAGTGGTTATACAGCCTCACAATAAACTCAATTACTACATGGGCAGAGTTTGTTGCAGTCTTCTGAAAAGTTTTTCCCAATGTACAAGACTGCAAGAATTCGATCTGATATTAACCAATTCAGACAACGGGATAAAGAACCCTTTTGAAAATACTTAGAAAGGTTTAAGGACCTTTTAGCTTAATGTCCCCACCATGCCATAGAAAAGTGGCGTCTCTGTCAAATAATATATGAGGGTGTCGATTACCATTCGAAAACCCTTCTTGAATCCATGAGCCATGGTGACTTCATGAGGATGACAGATGATGCAGCATGGATATACCTCGAAGAGATGGTAGAGAAAACCATGCAATGGAAAGGGTTTAATGAGAAGCCACCAACCACAAACTCAACCACCACATTGAGGAGCGGCATACATTCGATCGAAAACTCCATTGTAACTGAAGCAAAGATGGCAGCACTAATGAGAAGGATTGAAGTGTTGGAAAGCAAGCGGACTCCTCAGCAGTTTGATCATGTAAACTATACCTCTGTACCAAGTTGCTTTAACTGTCAATCTCCAACTCATGTCATGGAAGATTTCCCGTTCCTTCCAAACCCACTGATGAATGGTCAAGGACAACAGTTAAGCGCCACCTATCAGCGACAAAGGAATGATTCATATGCACCAACATACAATCCAGGGTGGAAGAATCACCCTAACCTTTCATGGAATCAAGGAGGAGGATATCAAGGAGGGGCAACTAGCACATCCCAACCAAGTGGTTCACAGTTGTAGGCTGTCTAAAAATCACCAAGACAAGCCACCAAAACACAGAGATCCAAGATCCAGGCGCAAGGCTAAATGTGACAATCAAGACGCGAGAGATAGCCCGCGTCTCAGCATCAAGGCGCGTCGGCCCGAAGCCCGCGTCTCAGCATCAAGGCGCGTCGGCCCGAAGCCCGCGTCTCAGCATCAAGGCGCGTCGGCTCAACGCCCGCGTCTCAGCAACAAGGTGCCCCCACCTTGGTTGTAACCACCTCGATTATGGCGCCATCCACCGCCCATGTAGCGGGGAAGTTGGCCCTCATCGTGGAGCACTTTTAGGGGGCACGATCACCCCCTAAAAACCCTATAAATAGTCCCGTCACTATTGAGGGCAAAAAAAAAAAAGAAAAGAGACGACAATTATTGGGCAAAAGAGAGATTCCGAGAAAAAAAGGAGAGATCATCGACAGAGAGAGAGAAGACCCTTCAGCGAGCTTACTGAGTACTAGCCGCTCTTCGCCTACCTCCTCTTCTAGAGTTTTGGTAGACGGAGCTGAGTTACTCCCTCTACCTGCCAAGGAGAAGATCCCTCGACGGTCCAGAACGGTCATCTGGTCAACGGAGAACAAGATTCACTCTCCACCGCCACCCGAAGAACCCAGCACTAAACAAAGGGGGAATTCAAGATTTAATATTCTCCCTCCCTTGTAACCGGAAGATTAAGCCGGCTGTAATTTTTCATCTGATTCAAGGAAATTTTACATCCAGCCACCCTTTTCCGTGTCAAACAAGAGATGGCGACTCCGCTGGGGACTACTTTCGTCACTGACGAACAGATCGTGGCGCAGGATGATGTTCTCCGTAAGGGGAAGATGGTCGAAACACTCGTTGTCGAGTTCGACCAGGCGAAGTATGAAGAGTTCCTCTCTTCTGGCTCCAAGAGCCCAAAGACCCGCGTCTGCCGCAGGGTCTCAACTGAAAAGCTACCCGAAGCCCAATCTGAGGCTCTGCCGGGTGCCGATGCCCACTGTGCCAAGACAAGTTCACGCGCCAACGCCTCCCAGAAGGCCCGCGTGACCTCAGGCACTGCTGTTGCGACCAACCGCGTCGCACAGAACACACGCGCCAACGCCTCCCAGAAGGCCCGCGTGGTCCCAGGCACCACTGCTGCTGCGATCAACTGCGTCGCGCAGAATACCCGCGTCAACGTCTCTCAGGAGACCCGCGTGGTGAACACTCTTGGTTCTATAAACCAGGATGTTATTGGTTTCTCTCCACCTCCTCGACGCAACCGGAATGCTGAGCGTCGACAGAGGAGACGCGCGCGTCAACTCCAAGTCGGAACCGTTGGTTGTCTGACCGGGGGTGGACGCGGCGTACAATCTGATGCCTTGCCCGCACCTCGTCCAGTGCGTGAGATCCGCGTTTGGCGACCCAAACGCGATACTCCTCAAGTTGAGTCCTCTGAGGACCAACTCATCAAACGCCAGGGTGAAACCTCCGCGTCTTTTCAAACGCAGGAAGTACGCACTCATAGGCGTGGGGCCCAGCAGCCCACTCTCTCTCAAGCAACTCTGCCTAAACGCATCAGGCAGCAACGCGAGACTCGCGCGCGCGTCATACAGCCGCGTCATGAGAGCCGCGTCCCTGAAGTCTGCGTCCAGGCTGAACAGCACATGACTGTCTCCCGTCTTCGACGTTGCGAGACCAGTCTCTTTAATCCCCCTCCCACGGATTTGAGGGATTATTTGACAAGGAAAAGAAGTGCCAATCAAGCCACTTCGTCATGCTGCTGTCAATAACTCATCCATATGCTCTCTGGATGCCATTATGGATCAGGCGTGCACCAGCAGTCCTTAATCAGACAGCTGACCCTGATTCCCCCGTCAGCCAAAAGAAGACGCTCCCACAGGAGGAGAACCTTCTCAGATGTTGAATACCCGGAGCTTACTGCAAACATGACTAGCAGAAGCAAGGGAAAACAACCAATGGTCAACTCAGAGGAATCTGACTCTGAGCCGGAGGGGGTGTATCAACACACTCGCACCCGGACAGGGGCCATTCCCCCAATTGACTATAATGCCTTAGCCCGCGGCATTAGAATGGGTGATTCTCACTCCGCTATAGTGGAGTCGCAGGCTTCAAACTCTTCCGTCGAGAAGGAGGCTTCCGCCTGCATGGCAGACACTCCTGAGGAGACGGCCAGGCGTTTAGAACAGACGCAGAAGCACCAGATGGATATAATCGCCTCTCAACAGAGATCCATTGACTCCCTCAAGCATATGCTTGAGAAATTGCTTGAAGAAAGAGCGAGATCTCCTCCTAGACGGCCGAAGGGGAAAGGGAGAAAGGGAGGAAGCCCACCCTCCGAACCTTCCGACGAGACACGACGATCTACCTCGGATGTGTCCAAGTCCTCGTCGCAGGCAAGAAGCGACCAAGACCAGGAGAAGACTCATGCTAAGAGGATGAGTCAATTGGAACGACGCCTCGAGGCCCTTGCCAATCGCAAGGACCTCCAAGAAGCTGGAGTGGTCCGGCCCTATCCGGCTGAGTGGGACTTAGTTCCATACCCTCCTAAGTTCAAGGCTCCAACCCTCCAAGCATTCGACGGGAAGGGGTCACCCAACCAGCACATCTACTACTTCAAATCCCAGACCGGGAATGTAGTAGATAACGACGCTATACTGGCGCGACTGTTCATCGGCACCCTGAAAGGGTTGGCTTTTGAGTGGTTTATGAAGCTCCCGGAGGGTTCTATCAAGAACTGGGGGGATCTAGAGAAGCTGTTCTTGACACGCTTCTTCGAAGATGACTCCGAAGTCACAATGCCCACCCTTTTAGCTACCAAACAGCGTTGAGGGGAGTCCGTCAAATCTTTCGTGGAAAGATTTCGGAACACGGCACTCCGGTGCCCAAGCGGTATGACCCAGGCTACCCTGGTGGAAACATGCCGCCACAATCTCCAAACCTCACTCCTTGCTCAAATAGGAGTTGCTGAAAGCCGCACCTGGAAGCAGTTAGTCCAACAAGGTGAACAGGCTGAGGAGATTGTTGCCCGTGTCAAGGCAGAGGAAGGCAAGCTGCGGCCGGAAAGGTCGACAAGGCATGCACCGGCACCAGACACCTCCCTCCAGACGAAGCGGAAGGATAACTTGGCGACGGAGACCAAATCTCCCACCAAACCTCAAACAGGCAGGGCAAGTGGCTCTTCAAGCCAGCCACGCCCCAACAAGCAGTATTCCTTCAAGGAGGAACACGTCAATTCACTCTTCAAGCTACTCAACAAGAGCAATCGACTGAAACTCCCTGAAATTAGACGCCCGGAGGAAGTCGTCAAGACCGACAATCCCAACTACTGCATGTACCACAGGATGTTGGGACATCCTACCAAAAGCTGCTACATCTTCAAAGACATCCTTCAGGCTTTGATTGACGCGGAGGTGCTCAAGCTCCGACCAGAGCAGAAGAAGGTCACGGCCAATGTAACGTCGGTTCTCCAGTTCGGGAGACAACCTCCAACGCCTGCGGGGGTAACTCCTATTCCAAGGGGAGAATTAAGAGTGGTCAACACAGACCCTCACCAGCAGCAGGAGAAGGCTTGGTAGCCGTCCCTACACCTCAGGGGGAAACCATGTGGGTCCACCCTGACCTCGTCGATGAACAACAATGGACTACTGTAACCAACAGGAAGTCCAAAGGCAAGGCAAAAGCTTCGTCCTGCCATGTGGTATGTGCTTCCTCCCGAGAAGCAGAGGATGATGTTCCCTCGCTGACTGATTCAGAAGAGGAAACAATAGTCCTGGCCGCAGAGCCCAGCCAACCGATGGCGGGGACCCGTTCAGGACAGGCATACTTGAAGCAGTACGGCGAGACGGCAGCGGCTTCTCCGCAACCAGCCGTAGAACCAGCCAAGCCCTCCACAAAGCCACCTGTGGAGAAGCAGAAGGAGACTCGATTCTCTCGAGCCCTTCAAAGAGGCATCGCGGAAGGGTCTTCGGCACCTTACCGCTTTGATGTCCTGGCTCAGCTGGCCAACATTCCGGCACGCATTACCTTGTATGAACTTCTTAGACTATCAAAGTCGACCAGGGAAGCTCTGCAAGAAGCTCTGGCGAATGCTGAGGCCTTCGTGACCCAGGTGCCGAAGGAGGAAGATGTAGAGGATTGCCTCCACGCTTCCCAGAATGCCCCCTGCATCACCTTCACGGCAGATGATATGCAGGTAAAAGGGAAGCATGATCGACCCCTGTACTTCACAGGTTACATCGGATCATCTGAGGTGAACCGCATTCAGGTAGATCCAGGGTCCGCATTGAGCATTATGCCCCGCCGAGTCATGCAACACCTCGGCATCCCTACCCACCGTCTGAGCCCCACACAGACGACCATCTACGGGTTCAATGCCAACGGCACCCGTCCGATGGGGAAGATCAAGCTCAAGTGCCAGATTGGGAGTCTCAAGTCGGAGGTGACGTGCTATGTCATCGATGCCGACACTTCCTACAATCTGCTGCTGGGACGACCATGGATCCACCGCAACTCCATCGTTCCCTCCACTCTTCACCAAGTCATGAAATACATTGACGCGAGTGGGAAGGTGCAAACGTTGGTTGCCGAAAGATATCCGTTCAAGGGGGTCGAGAATTATTTCACGGATTCCCTTTTATATCAGGATCCGGTGGATGAAACCCCGCAACTGGAGGCGCCAGACTCTGGTAATGAGGCTGACACTGAGCCCGAGCAAGAAAAGTGCCTGTGGGAGTTAGAACCACTTGTAAAGAGCACTAATAAGCTCGATGTTGATAATACCACCGACGATGCAGGCGGTTGGTATATTAATGAGAATCTAGACTTTGAATATTTTTCTGCGTGTGCATCCGATTCAATACCGTCGGATACTACTACCGACGTAGACGATGACATCTGGTCGGCAATGGATGCTTTGACATCATGGCATGTACCCGTAAAATCATCTTTCGGGACATACCAGGATAATGGCGATGCGCAGGAATCTATATTCTTGGTTCCGGCCAGACGGAAAGGCCAAAAACCAATTCTCTTTGGGCGAATCTCATCTGAGCCAATGCCCCGCGAAGACTCGGAAAGCGAAGAGGAATCCCCTCAGCTCGACCATTATGAATCGAAAGCACTCAGAATGATGAAGCAAATGGGGTACGATATAACCAACAAGCCCGGGTTGAACTTCGGCAAAGGAAGGAGGACGCTACTTCGATCCTTTGTGCCAAAAGGGAAGGCCCCCGATTATTATCATCGGACGCGCAGGGGGTTGGGCTATGTATCAACTCCGGTCCCATCAGCCTCTGATTCTCAAGAATCGTCGAGCAACGATTGCTCTTCAGACACGTCATCATGGGAGTCAGATGTCAGTGTCGGCAACATCTTCAAAGGGCTTTCAGTAAACATGGTTTCAACAGGCCATCTGGAAGATGAAGTTGAAGAAATGATCCAACCTGATACAGATCCTTGGATCAAACATTTGAATGCTCTTTGGGATATCCGCTTTGAACAGCGTGAGCCACCCACAGATGACAAGGTTGTTCAGATCAACCTAGGAGATGAGACCAACCCCAAGCCCATCTTCATAAGTGACGGCCTGTCGCCTCCAGAGAAGAAGGATCTAATATCTCTTGTACAAGAATATATAGATGTCTTCGCCTGGAATTATGAGGACATGCCTGGACTTGATCCTCAAGTGGCTATGCATCGCCTCAACATCAATCCGGACATGAAGCCTGTTAAACAACAGCAGCGACGGTTCCGTCCAGAGATAATGGAGGCAATTCAATCAGAAGTCAGAAAGCTCATCGATTCTGGCTTCATCCGGGAAGAACAACATCCTGACTGGGTAGCCAACATCGTCCCCGTCGCCAAGAAGAATGGGAAGATCCGGATCTGCATCGACTTCCGCGATCTGAACGAGGCCTGCCCCAAAGACGAATTCCCATTGCCAATCACGGATGTCATGATTGACAATACTTGTGGATTCGAGCGAATGTCCTTTATGGACGGGTTCTCAGGATACAATCAAATCAAGATGTATCCCGATGATGAAAAGCACACCTCCTTCAGGACACCTCTAGGGGTGTATTGCTACACCGTCATGCCCTTCGGACTGAAGAATGCAGGGGCAACATACCAAAGGGCCATGAACGCCATTTTCCATCAGCAAATGCGGAAAACGGTGGAATGCTATGTCGATGACATCGCGGTGAAAAGTCGCACTAAAGGTGATCACATAGCAGACCTGAAGGTGGTCTTCGACATCATGCGGGCTCATCAATTGAAGATGAACCCCACCAAGTCCTTCCTGGGGGTAGCCAGTGGCAAATTCCTAGGATTTGTTGTGACTTCCACAGGAATCCATTTGGATCCGGAGAAAGTCCGCGCTATCCAAGAGATGCAACCCCCCAGAAGCCTCAAGGAACTCAGGGGATTACAAGGACGATTGGCATACATCCGCAGGTTCATATCCAACCTTTCTGGGAGATGCCAACCCTTCACCAAGCTGATGAAAAAGGGCGTTTCATTCACTTGGGACGACGCTTGTCAAAAAGCATTTGAGGAGATCAAACACTACCTCACCCAACCACCAGTCCTTGCAGCTCCAGTATCCGGAAAGTCGTTTCTGGTATACGTCCGAGCAATGGATCATTCTTTGGGAGCTCTACTAGCTCAGAATGATGAACAAGGACGAGAACAGGCAATCTACTATCTGAGTAGAACAATGATTGGAGCCGAACATCGGTACAACCCGATTGAGAAGGAATGTTTGGCACTAGTGTTCACCATTCAGAAAATGCGACACTATCTGGTAGGCCAGACTATAAATGTCATATCAAAAGTCAATCCTTTGAGGTTACTTATGACAAAGCCTTCCTCACTAAATGGCCGGCTGGCAAAATGGGCCATATTGCTATCACAATATGAGATGCGTTTTCTGCCACAAAAGGCTATTAAGGGACAAGCGGTGGCGGACTTCTTAGCTGAACACCCAGATTCGAGGACAGCCAAGCTCTATGAGGATCTCCCAGACGAGGCCGCCGAAGTCTGCCTGACTCAGACGTTGTTCGAAAGTCAAGTATGGCAACTTTTCTTCGACGGTGCATCAAGGACAAGCCCAAAGGGACACGTAGTAGCGGGGGTAGGAGTGGTACTCGTCTCCCCACAAAATTATGTGATTCCCCGAGCTGTCTCACTGACCGAGTCCTGCTCCAACAATGTGGCGGAATACAACGCTCTTTTGATTGGGATGCAATTCGCCAATGAGATTGGCGTTAAAAATCTCGAGGCTTACGGTGATTCTAAACTCATCGTCAGCCAAGTTCGCGGAGAGTATGAGGTCAGACATGAAGATCTAGTACCCTATTACAACGCGACAATCCACATGGCCGAGAGGTTTTCAAACTTCTACATCGACCATGTACCGCGCAGGCAAAATGCGCATGCAGATGCACTTGCATCCCTTGCTGCCTCCTTAGCCCTTCCAGCTGGAGTAATGGAGAAAGTTTTCGTCTATAGCCACGACCTGTACTGTCCAAAAATTTCACTCGGAGACTGCCCAGGGTCAACGGGAGATCATCACGACAAGGAAACACTTGAAGTGTCAACCGGTCTAGAGCCTAGAGACTGGCGATTCCCCTATATTGATTTTGTCTTATACGGCATCTTGCCTGAGGACGCCAAAGAGGCGGCCGCCATTCGGAGGAAAGCCCCCAAATTCTACTATAATGCGATTTCACGAACATTGTATCGTCGATCGCACGACGGGATCCTGCTCCGATGCCTCTCATCAAAAGAAGCCCAAGGAGTATTGAAAGAAGCCCACGATGGTACTTGTGGAGCTCATCAACCTGGCCCGAAATTGGCACATCGACTCCAAAGGATGGGTTACTATTGGCCCAAGATGATTGCCGATGCTGTCGCTTATGCTAAGAGATGTCACGCCTGCCAAATACACGGCGATTTCATCCATCAAGCACCAGGGTGCCTCCACTCTACGACCTCTACTTGGCCGTTTGAAATGTGGGGGATGGACGTGGTTGGCCCTATCAGCCCACCATCATCGAAAGGACATCGGTTCATTCTAGCGATAACCGATTACTTCTCAAAGTGGGCCGAAGCTATCCCTTTGAAAGAGGTAAAATCTCCTAACGTGATCAAGTTCGTGAAACATCACGTTATTTACCGCTTCGGTGTGCCTCGGCGTATCATCCATGACAATGGACCCCAGTTCATCAGCCAGGCTTTCCAGAGATTCTGCGCTAAGTTCAGAATCCAGAGTGTGTCCTCAACGGCATACTATCCTGCTGCTAACGGTCTTGCAGAAGCCTTCAATAAGACTATTGGCAAGCTTCTTAAAAAGTTCGTCTCGAAAAGTCAACGAGATTGGGACGACAAGTTGGGTGAATGCTTATGGGCTTACCGCACAACGGTGCGAACCCCAACTAAAGCCACGCCATTTTCCTTGGTATACGGATGCGAAGCCGTCCTTCCATTGGAAATTCAAATTCCCTCTCTACGCGTCGCCTTGACAGCGGAAATGACAACTGAGGAGAAGCATCAGCAGCGACTCCAGGAGTTGGAAGCCTTAGACGACAAGCGTTTGCAGGCCCAACAACAAATCGAGCTTTACCAAGCTCGTGTCACCAGAGCCTTCAACAAGAAAGTTAAAATGTGAACCTTCAAGAAAGGCGATCTTGTCTTAGCCGTCAGAAGACCCATGGTCATGACGCACAAGACAAAAGGAAAATTTCAACCCAAATGGGAAGGACCATTTGTGGTAGAGTCAGTCTACTCAAATGGGTCATATCGCCTCATAACTTCAAATGGCGATACACTCATGATGCCGATCAATGGCAAATTCTTGAAGAAGTACTATCCTTAATAGTACTCTTCCTCCGATCAAGTTAAAAGTACACCTCTGATCAAACATCCGACGCCCTCGGCGGCTAAGGATAGAGGAAAATGTTGGCCTTTAAGCCCAACATAAATCCTCGACAACTCATCATGCTGAGGGGAATAGCATGGCTAGCCCAACTCAAACGGTAGTTGGTAAAGGCATGTCAAACCCGTTGATAGCTGAGGGTTTGCTAAAAATCCTAAGTGGACTCGAGTCCACTCTTTCCTCCAAAATCCCTTACCAATTCTCGTCCATAGAATGGTAGGACCACAAAATGCAATCATTACTATGTTAACACTATACCTCTGGTAATGAATACTCTTTGTCGAGTATAAACTTTGCTTGTTAACTCTGCATAGAGTAACAAACTCTCAAATTGCCAAGTTAACACTATACCTCTGGCATTTCAAATTCCACTTGTCAATTCTCATCATAGAATGACAGGTCCTCAAATTGCTCTTATCACGAGCCAATTCTTGTCAAGTTAACATTACACCTCTGACAAACTACTGTTTAAGTTAACATTACACCTCTAAGCAGTACATCGAGTGCCTGTCAAGTTAATATCACACCTCTGATAGTCACCTTTCTTCAGACTTCCGTATCGAAGCTGAAATGGACGATGCCAAGTTAACATCACACTTCTAGCATCCGAGTCATCGCTAAGTTCAACAATACACCTATGGCCATGACCGTTCCTCGACTTCCTCGTCTAAGTCGAGATGACCAATGCTAAGTTCAACATCACACCTCTAGCATTACCTCACTGTTAAGTTAAACATTACACCTATGACAGTGACATTCTGAGTTAAGTTAATATCACACCTCTGACTCACATCCTTGTCGAGTTAACACCACACTTCTGACAAGACTATCTCCAACCCGTTAAGTTAATATCACACCTCTAACGGTAAAAGCTTTACTAGATTCCTCGCGGGTCTAGTTTCACTTGTTATTCTCTTCAACAGAATAACAGGTCCACCTAAAGACATTGTTAGGTAACATTACACCGCTGACAATGTTTTATCAAATTCCCCAGCTGACCTTGAATCAAGTCAATCCCAGACACTTGACAAAAGTTCACCTTCTCTGGGAGTACGCATTCCCCCTGTCACTTTCTTTTATAAAGTGGCGGGTCCACCAAAATCATTCTTTTGCTTCTAAAACAAAACATTCAAGACAACAGAAAGAGGCAAAAAGAAAAGTGTCACTTTTATTCATATCCAAACACATGAAAGTGATACAAAACGCTCTCTTATACAATAAGATTGAGTGTTACAATTAAGGAGTACAAAGAAGTCCCTCTCTCTCTCTGAGGCCGTACTCACTCCTTGAAGCCGCCTCTGATCCTAAGTGCATGATGTCTGAAGAAGTGCCAAATTGTGGCGACTGTTGGAACCGATTGCACTTTGATGCACGACGCCAACTTCGAAAGCGCCCTAGCTGACTAAGCCAGGAGCAATGGTATTCTTGAGGTCCGGTGGCAACAGAAGAGCCTGCAACCCTTCGTTCAAGAGTTGATCTTTCCCCCGCGGGCCATCCAAAGGACATGGACTGTCCTTGATGTTACTTCTGGGATGGGAGAGGAAGAGGATCCTCTCCGCCACCGCAACCGCCGGAACCTCCTCGCCGTCATACTTGACCTGACCATCTCTTGCCATCAGGCAAGAGTGGTGCAGGAGATCTGAAGAGACCTTGGCGAGATTTGGGTCCTCGTCAGAGATATAATTTACTCTCTTACAAACGACGAGAACCATAATTTACTCTCTTACAAACGAACATTGAGCAAGCTCACCGGTTGAAGCACTCTTCCAGGAGACCAGCGAACCTGCAAAGAACAAATAAGAGAATCAGAAAATCTGGAACTTAGTATACTTTAACAAAAGAAAACTAAGTAACAGACGCGGCAGTCATTGAAGACTTCAGACGCGAAAATGATCTGCACAGTCAAACCACCGCGTCAGCAGAAACAGACGCGAGTCAAAACTGTGCCACGCCCAGGATTCAAACGTGGTCTCAGTTTGCACCCGCGTCTAATGTACTAGACGCGAAAAACTTCAAACGCCGAAAATTGCCATCTCTCTGTTGGGTGAACAGGAGTTGCAAGATTCAGGTCTGAAACGCGCCAAGGCAATAGCCATGAGCAAAGCCAGCGTCAAGAGCCCGCGTTCAGAAAAGTTCAAGTCACCGGCGCAAATTCCAGAATAGGAATGCACCAGGATTTCATTCAGATGGCTATGCCAAAGTACATGCTATGGACATCATCGGGGTGACATACCAGCAGAGGCCTCTGTCCAGAGTTGGCCTCTCTGCATCCAAACGCGGGCGCGCAAGATGACATGAGAGAGGATTCCTTCTGAAGAGACCAAACAGAAGCATAAGAGCTCTGGGTCATCTTCATCCGCGGAGTCACCTTCATCCATGAAGACAGGGACCTTGTTAGAAGCTTTAGAGGAGGCGAGGTCTCTCAGGGCAAAACAAATGAAAACAGTCTAAGATTGGATTATTGAAGAGGGAGAAGGTGCACTCTATTTATAGGCAGTCCCTAATAACTGTCATTAATGGGGCATCAATCGGAACCGTCGCGCACAACTGTCAAAGCCCAATCAAAAACGGACGCGTGGAACGCTGCTTTGGAAACCGCCAAAGTGCGCCGGTTTTTCAACCGCCAGCGTCGGTTCTGCATGCAAGAGCATTAACGCCTAAATCCATTGAGAGGCCGACGCGTGGACAACTGCCTTGGGAAGCAACGGATGACCCGGAACCCCAATTGGCAGTGAAGACTTGACGTTCAAAGATCTCCTAAAATCTTTCAAGTCAGGCTGCATTGAACGCAGATGGGAAAGTCGCGTCTCTTCAGCAGACAAGGCTGCGTATCCCGTGTCTGCTCGATCCGCGTCTTTCTTAGCAAGACAGATTCGCGTTATTCAGAGCCGCGTTTCACTCCATGGACTGACGACCGCGTCTCACTCTATGGATCAATGCTGCGTCTCATCAAGAAGACCGCGTATCAATCTGTGATTGACGCTGCGTCTCGCTCTATGGATTGACGCTGCGTCTCATCATGATGACCGCGTCTCACTCTGTGATCGACGCTGCGTCTCATCAAAAGGACTTAGTAAAATCTAAGTTCCTGTAGACTGACGACCGCGTCTCACTTTATGAATCAATGCCGCGTCTCATTAAGAAGACTCAGAGTCAAGGCCGCGTTTCATTAACAGAACTTGAGTCTTACCTAAGTTTAATATTCACAACCAGTTACCAAGGAGTTGGATTCGCCTACAGCTGAGCAAAGAAGATGGAGCAAAATTTTTCAAACTTTTATTATAAACAGTAAAAGTGGATACAAACACTCTAAACAGAGTGTCCTCTTCTTTACAAAAAAAAAGAAGGCTAAATGTCCTGGCTCGCCAAGGAACGGATTTGTTCCCTGAGATGATGCATCTTGATCTGACGTGCCTTCTCAGCCTCCATCATGGCTTGGACCCGCAGCTCCTCTTCGGATAGGAAGGGTCTTGCAGCCAGCTGCGTTCGCAGAGATTCCACCCTGGAAGAGTGTAGAGACAGACTCTCTTCAGCTCGCGCCTTAGCAGCTTGTTGCTCCTCAAGCTCCTCTTTGATGGTAACGAGCTTCTTCTCATTGAACGCAAGCACAGCTTCTGCCTTGGCAATGGTGTCCCGAGCCTTGGCAATGGTGTCACGAGCACTGATGATGACTTGCTCAGTGCTCTGCATGGTAAGCTCGGATTCCCTTGAATTGGCGGTTAGTCTTCGACATTCAGCCTGGGAATATTCGAGGCTGCGGGTCTCTGCAACAATTTGTGCCTCCGCCTCCTGTTGCTCTTGTTCTTGAACAGCTAGGAGCCTAGTCAAGGTGGCCTGGGCCTCATCAAGGGAGCCAGCATTTTCCAAAGACTCCAGCTCGTGCAGGTCATCTCCCAGTTGCTTCACCACCCGCAGACATGCCTCGGCAAGTGAGGGGCCTCCCGTTAATTCGATGTTCACGGCCATATTTTCGAGAAGCTTCTGGGCAAATTGGAAGGAGCTGCTCCCACGTAAGATGAGATCAATACATGATCTCATCGAAGCGAAGAATTGCTGCACCATCTGACGTGCCAGTTCCCCCATGTCTTCACTACCTAGGAAGCTTCTCGACCCCTTTTCTGTCACAGGATAGGGGATATAAGGCGGATCTTCTCGCACAAGAGTCGTGCTGGCCGTCGATGCGGCAAGAGCAAGATTGGCCAATGGCGCTTCCAGAGGTGCTACCTCTACAGGAACCTCCACGACCAATGATGGAGTAGTTAGCGCAACCTCCTCAGGAACCTCAATCGAGACCTGAGCTGTGTGGCCTTCTGGAAGGGCACCGACCGTCAGACTCTCTACCTGAGCCCCCTCAGTCCTCTCTGCAAGTTATCGCGATGTTAGCCACAATGGTAGAAAAGCGAAACATTTAAAGCATCAGAGCTGCCTTACCAGGTTGGAGGTCCAGAGACGTCGAATCCTGCGGAGCAGAAGTCTCCTCGGCTTCAGCAGTAACCTCCTCGCCCGGCAGAGTGAGAGCCTCCTTAACCCCAGTAGTTGCTTCCCCTTCCGGCAAAATGGAAGGCTCCCCGATCTCAACAGTTGCCCCCTCTGAAGCCTCGATTCTCTCGGGCTGGGTCAACTCTTTCACCATCTCCTCGACACGCGAGGAGGTTGTAGCGTCGGCGTCTCCGGCTGGCCCTGCAGCATAAAACAAGAATGTTAGAACATCCTCTTCGATATGCAAAGAGAAAATTAGACAGAAGATGGAAAGAATACCTTCAGTAGGGATAATCGCCAGCGATGGTGCAGTCGATGGCTCACCCTCATGTATTTCCTCCTCCGAGATGTGGAAGAATTTGCTCTGATCAGGAAGAGCGGGTTCATCGCCATAGTCGGTCTCGTCTTCAAAGGCGCTTTCCCCCGATAACGAAGAAGACGACAGCGCAACACGAGGAAGCTCCGCAACAGGAGCCTTACCTCCAATTACCCCAGTGGTAGGACTAGGGTCGACTGCCCTAAGACTGAAAATGAAGATGCTAGGAGACCCCGGCTGCTGTGCCTCGTCTCTCCCATCATGAGCAGAAGAAGGCTCGGGTTGAACTGAGATGCCTGCAATCTCAACATCCCCTCCAGTCATTATGTCAACCTCCAGTGACTCGTCATCTTCGGCGGCGGTGGACTCTTCAACAAGCTCCCCTTCCTCCACGGTCTTGCTGCGCGACCTAGGAGCACGGACTAGGGTGGGGAAATCTTCATCTTCCGACGGTTCCTCAACCCTAACAGGGACGTCTTCAGGAGGAGCCTCAACTCCAGCAGAGATGTCTCCGGATTGAGAGACTTCAGCCGTTAAATCCCTCCGAGCCTTCTTTGGGGCAGGCTCAGCGATAGAAGCAGAGCGTTGACGACGCTTGCTCGCCAACTGCTTAGACCTCCTAGCCCGCGGCTCCTCCCTCGTGGCTGGTGGCTCCGCCCTTGTCGCTGGTGGCTCTGCCCTTGCCGGTCGCGGCTCCGCCCTCACTGCTGGGGGCTCCCTCCTCGATCTTCGCCCGACCTCCTTTTGGGCCTTCAGGTACTGTTCTACGAGTTTCGTCGGTTTACTAGAATCAGTCCTGGCCTCGAGACTTGCATTGATGCTCTCAATGCATGAAGACGCCGGAAAAAAGTCTGGCGTTTGGATGGCTTGGGAGTACCAAGTACAGAAGCTGAAACTCGTACGGCACTTGGGCCCCTCGAGAGGTAGACGAAAAGATACTCCCGTCCCTCCAGCCACACTATAGTACCAGGCCCGAGCACCCTCGAACAGGTTCCTTTCGAAGGCAAGTCTAGCATTGGGGTTCCCGACATAGAGCTGATCATAGCCGAACTGTCGAGCGAAGCGACTCGGCATGTACGGCTCAATGGTACATGACGTCCCTTGCCGGAAAAGCACATATCCGGGCCGGATATTTAGCAACCACCAGAAGGCCCCCGCGGATAACCTCGTGAAGTCATCTGGGCCAACAGAATCAACAAGTAGATCCCCGAAAGATGCATCAGGGATCTGGAGGAGGCAGCGATTGAGCTGGTAGTTTGCAGGGTCTGAAAGGCACTTCCGGACGTAATATATATAAGGATCACGCCATTTTGAACCCTCCAACCGCTGTACAAAAGGGACAGAACTCTCCCTCCAACGCGCTGCCGTCATCAAAGAAGGGCAATGCATCACGTACCAAGCAATAAGGTACGTGTAAGGCAGCTCGACACGAGGGTTGGGACGCTTCACCGTCGGACTCCCCTCTGAGTCAACATACGGCTTTCCCTCGGAGTCTGCAGTTTTTGGTGGCTCGCAGAAACTCTTAGTGAGCGCCCGCAGCCCGCTCTGAATACCAGCCGCCACGGCCGGGAGAAGGGCTATGGGGTTCCCATGAGCCAGGAGCACCGCCGGGTACACCACGTCAGCAACAATGACTTCATGCGACAGCGTGGGCACCACACAGCGCTTCAGCCACAGCATCAGAAAGCCCGCCAACAGCGCCCGATCGGAGATAGGAGTCCGGGCTTGATGGTGAAAGCTTTCAAAAACTAAGTCAGGGTCGAAACCGTCCTCGTTCGACTCTGTGGTGTAGAAGCTGTTCGGAGCCTGGTCGATCCTGTCCTCAATCTCCCTGTCAGAGCTGGGATCCAATCGGGTTATCCGATGGTCTTTGGTGTTGACATTATTGAACAAGTAACTGGCCCAAGACAGTTGCTTGACTCCCTGCGACCGCCATTTGGTTATCTGGCCGCAAATGTGGAAGTGACATAGCACTTCCCAGTAGGTCTCATATATGAGGGGAAACTCCTCCTTCACATAGCGGAGCTCCACAGCGGTCGGGACATATTCCTCATAGGGAATATCCCCTGTCGACAGCCCCGAGACCTCGTGCAGCTCGTGCAGAGCAAGGCCCATCTCCCCGACCGGAGTGAAGAACGTCCCCGTCGAAGGATTATAACGCTCTAGAATCCCGAAGAAGTTCTGAGAGCTTTGAGGGATTCCCCACTGCACGGCCCTGACTGCCGAGTACAGTCCCACGCGCTTTAGTAAAACCCCCGAGCTCGGTAAGGACAAAGCCGACCATCCTGCCCCACCAATAGTTCTCCGTGGAACGGACCCACCCCGGCGCACGGAACCCGACCGGGTAGTCACCCTCCGCCTCCATGAAGGCGTTGAGGAAGGTAGTGCCAAGTTGTGGTATCTCCCCAGCTGGAACCTCAGTCCTGCGCGACCCAGGGAAAAGGCCGATAACTGACCTGTCATAGCTATCATGACGGTATACTTTGTGGGAGCCCAAATCACCGAGAGTGACCTCGGGAACATATCGAGCAAGGTCCCATTCCATCTTCCGAGGGACGGACATCCTCTCCATGTCTGGAAGAAAGAATCTTCCACCCTTTATTTGACGAGCCATTTGTAAGTTCCGTCATACACGCTATGGCCGCCCTCGTGGATACGATCTCCGAAGAAGAAGGCAGGCTTCTCCAGCTTGATGCCAGCATCTGTTGCGAATGCTGCATCAGTCATAAACACCCGAAGAGTTCTCATGTCAACATTTGAGAGCCTCTCTCTGCGATCCGGTGACTTGTCAGCAGTCACAGGAACAGTCCTTTGTAATACAAAAGTCAAATCCCGGTCAGCACCACCTACATGACCAAAGTGGCACTTCTTGGCGAGTGAAGTAGCAGGGCGTGGCGCTGCAAAAAGAAAAGGACACTTAGTTAGATACTCTATCAAAAGCATAGAAAAAAAAATGGCTAAGTGTTCATAATCCGCACGCAGAAGAGACACTGGACGCAGGAATTATCAAATTCGCGTCCAGACCTGCGCATCCACGCAGAAGAGACACTGGACGCAGGAATTATTAAATCCGCGTCCAGACCTGCGCATCCACGCAGAAGAGGCACTGGACGCAGGAATTATCAAATCCGCGTCCAGACCTATGGGATCGGCGTCTCCATAACATTCTCCTTGATGTCACTTCTGGGGTGCGAAAAGAAGGGAGTTATCCACCTTAACCTTTCCACTACCATAATCGCCAGAAGTTAAGGAGGGTAACTCCCTTCCTTTCACATCCCCAGATGTCGAAGTACTTGGACTCGGGTGCCAGATTCATCAAAATCAGCAGCTGATGAAACAGAACGCAAGGATCAAATCCGCGTTCTGTAAACTAAGTCCGCGTCTGAACCCTTCACAAATAGAAAATATTCTAAGTGAAGAATCTGAAGCGCAGGACTCAAGGGCGCGAGGGTCCAAACCAGCGCCTCGGTTATCATCCCAAAGACTGCGTCTGGGAATCAAACACGATTTGAAATTCACGTGTTAAGGGTTCTTAAAAGTTCTTTGAACTTTCTTTAATGGCGAAACTTCCGCCTAAGAGGCCTTTACCTTGGAGACCTGGGAGAACGATGTCCTGTGCAGAGGAGGAGCTGCCCCTCTGGGCCTCGGCAATGGTCGCCTTAGAGGACGACGCGGTCGGCTTGGCCTTGGGTGCCATTTGTGATCAGAGGTCAATGAAGAAGATGAGCAGTAATGGAGAAGAAGAACTCTCTTAAATCTCTGAGTAAGCGCGTTCGGAGAAGAAGATGCATCTCTCCAACTGTTGCCTTTTATAGGCACAGGGATTCGCGAAGATACGCGGCATGTGGCCCGGTAGACGCTGCAGCGAGTCGCCGCTTGACGCGTGTAACCAAATCGTTTCTGAACGGAGAAGATCATGCGTCGCAACCCCGCCACGAGTCAGCAGTCGACACGTGGAGCAGTTCATTTAATGAACCAGGAAATCCGCGCGCCAAAAGGCGAAATTTCGCCGGTTCCCTAGGCCAGCTGGCGGCGTAATCATGACATGGCACAGAATTCGCGCCCAAAGAACGCACCTCCTCGATGGACATGCCACGTCAGCCTCTCCATGAATGCATTTGGAAGGTCGCGTCTCTCTAAGAAATTCGCGTCCTTCCAGTCTGGCCAAATATCGCGTCTGCCTTCTGAAGATCAGTCACGTCTCCATTGCCAAAGGACGCACGTTACAGAAATCGCGCCTTTACAGCAGTACCATCTCTGCTTTTTGAAAAAGAACCTGCGTTTGGCCTCCTGCTTCTGCAAAATCAGTTCAACAGTACACTGACGCAAGCAGACGACCAACCACTCCTGGCTTAAAGCGCGCCAGTGACAGACTAAAAGCAATCGGGAAGGTTTAGACTGTGCATCTAAACACTCAACATGATCAACTCTGGGGGCTTCAAAGAGTTCAACAGTACACTCACGAAGACCAAATCCAGATAAGATCAAACCCGGAGCATCAACAGTCTAGTCATGAAGGCGAACTCAGCTAGAGTCCAAAGTATTTCGAAATCCGTCCCAGTTAACTGCGGAATGTCGAAAACTTTGGAGGGGGTTCTGTAGGCTGTCTAAAAATCACCAAGACAAGCCACCAAAACACAGAGATCCAAGATCCAGGCGCAAGGCTAAATGTGACAATCAAGACGCGAGAGATAGCCCGCGTCTCAGCATCAAGGCGCGTCGGCCCGAAGCCCGCGTCTCAGCATCAAGGCGCGTCGGCCCGAAGCCCGCGTCTCAGCATCAAGGCGCGTCGGCTCAACGCCCGCATCTCAGCAACAAGGTGCCCCCACCTTGGTTGTAACCACCCCGATTATGGCGCCATCCACCGCCTATGTAGCGGGGAAGTTGGCCCTCATCGTGGAGCACTTTTAGGGGGCACGATCACCCCCTAAAAACCCTATAAATAGTCCCGTCACTATTGAGGGCAAAAAAAAAAAAAGAAAAGAGACGACAATTATTGGGCAAAAGAGAGATTCCGAGAAAAAAAGGAGAGATCATCGACAGAGAGAGAGAAGACCCTTCAGCGAGCTTACTGAGTACTAGCCGCTCTTCGCCTACCTCCTCTTCTAGAGTTTTGGTAGACGGAGCTGAGTTACTCCCTCTACCTGCCAAGGAGAAGATCCCTCGACGGTCCAGAACGGTCATCTGGTCAACGGAGAACAAGATTCACTCTCCACCGCCACCCGAAGAACCCAGCACTAAACAAAGGGGAATTCAAGATTCAATATTCTCCCTCCCTTGTAACCGGAAGATTAGCCGGCTGTAATTTTTCATCTGATTCAAGGAAATTTTACATCCAGCCACCCTTTTCCGTGTCAAACAACAGTATGCGAGGCTAAACACATTCCCGTATCAACAATAACAACCGGCCTTCGTGACACCACAATCCACTTCAACATATGCAAATCCATCAATGCCACTACCCGAATTTAGGAACGATCAAAAGTTGAACACCATGGAGAAGAACTTAACCTCATTTATGGAATCAACGAACCAGTTGTTGCAGTCCAATCAACAAGCCATATAACAACTTGAAATCACCTAGCGGGGGGTGGGGGGGTGGGTGGGGTGAATAGGTGACTAGCTAATCTAATGATGAATTAATGCGGAATTAAAATTATTTATGCAAATTAAAAACTATTAAGCTAAACACACCAAGTATAACACAAGAGTGTAACTGAATTCCCAGTGAAGGGCTCTGGACTATCTCCTCAAGATTCCTCTAGATAAGAGTTGAGGTGCCGTTATGGCTCTCTTGGTTGAATACAAGTGTGAGCAAACAATCCCCAAGCATATATCAATATAAGCACAAGTATATCAAGCAAGTAAAGATGAAGGCAATATAAGCATGCAAGATATAAACACAAGTGAGAGATATAGAGAGAGAGAGCAATCGCAAACACGGGAGATTTGTTTTGAGGTTCGAGCACCCTTGCTCTACGTCCCCGCCTTCAACACTATGAAGGATTTCCACTAGAATCGATCCCACCGGATCACTTGGTGTCGCAACACCTATAACGAGTTCACACTAGAACTCCTTGGACTCACTAGTCCCTCTCTTGTTCCCGTAAGAACTACACAACGCAAGCACACTAGCTTGTCGAGGCCGCACCTCTACACCGAGCTCTCACTAGAACTCGAAACAACGCGAACCCGCAAGTCCGCCTCCTCAATTATAAAGTAGAACACTTGGGTGATCACAACACTTTGATCACCTAAAAATACTCTCACAATAAATATCTCTATAAGATTGATATAGCAATAGATAGCTCAAGTGTGTGTGAGAAAACTAGGATTGATGTGGTGGTAAAAAACTCAAGAAATCTCTTTTACTAAACACTCTTGAAAAACTCTCCTTTTGATATGAAAGTTTTAGCTCTAAAACATGTGGAGATAAATATTGAGTAGGTAGGAAAAATTAGCCCAAAAACTCTCTTGAAATCTTGTAGAAAATAGCCCAAGGGGTCCCCAATATATAGGCTTCAAAAACTAGCCGTTGGGGGCAACACAGCAGGAAAATCCTGTTGTCGGTCGACCGCCCGGTTGACCGCCAATGGTCGGATTTCCGACCGTTGGAAAACTCGGCCGACCAGCCGGTCGACCGAAAACTAGGCTTAGACCTAGCGGTCGACCGCCCGGTCGACCGGGGCCATTTACAGAGAGCAGAGACTCTTTGTCAGTCGACCGTGCGGTCGACCAGCCCTTGCTGTGCACGTTTGTGCACATCAGTCGACTGGAGCGGTCGACCGACTTCTGGCTCGGTCGACCGTCCGGTCGACCGGCAGAAGGCCAGTCCAACATTTTTTAGGGATTTAAAATATGGTCTTTTTACCTTCAATAAAATCTCATAAATTCTCATAAATTCTACAAAAATAAGTTCATTAATATACTTTGATATACAAATATGTTTGAGTAAAAATTAAAACATGTTACAAACATTTTGAACTATTTTGTAATAGAGAAGTTTTGCCTTAAACAAAAACCTGTATTTTTCCAAAACGATTTATCCAAAACTTTTCAAAAAACAAAAACAAGATATTCTAAATACTTTTGAAGCTTAGTGTGTATGGATATGATCCACTACACATATATGATGTAATATCTATGTTTTTGATATTAAGCTCTAAAATAAGTTTTGATAAAACACATGTATATTTTGAAGCTTAGAAACCAAACCAGTATTTTCTAAAATCAAAACTCTTTTATGAAAATATATATAAATCTTGTGTATAAATCTTGTGTGTGAGTGTATATGAACTTGAGCAATCCACTAGCTAATCTATCATTTACATTTTATCTAAAAACAACTTGACACTTACAAATATGACACAAGTCTTCTTAAAAATCTTCTCTTGAATGTCTTCTTCTCCTTCTTGACTTGGTGTAAACCTTAATCCAATGAGCTAGACTCCTCTTGAGTACTTGATGCAACCTTGATGCGCGAGCTCTTGAATCAACACGTGCTAGCTCCAAAACTTTGACTTTAAATCCTTTGTTGAAGCTAAACACCAACTAAGATCTTGATCAAATATCTGATACTAATTAAACACAAGATCATTAGTACTATAACTACATGAGTTAATCATCATCAAAACTAGAGTGATGGGCTTTCGGGGCAACAATCTCCCCCTTTTTAATGATAACAAAAATCATGGAGTTATATATGCATAGATTAAAGTTAAGCTTCATAGAAGCTCCCTCTTAACTCATGCATAGAAATAAACAAATAGATATTCAATGAAGTGTATAAAACTAAACAAATATATATATGAATGAATAAGGTGAGAGAAAACATGCATAAACCAAAAATTCTTCTCCCCAAAAACCTTCTCCCCCTTTTTGTATAAATTTTCAAAATTCAAAAACCTTCTTCTCCTTTTTGTATAAATATAAAATATACACATGCATAAACTTAATATATGCATAAGCTCAATTTCTAAATATGCATATATAACTCAAAATCATTCTCGCCCTTTTTGTCAATCATCAACAAATGGGTGAAAAACAAGTCAACAATAAAGATATATATGCGATATACATTCATGAAGAGGAAGACGGTAAGTTAGCTTCCCTGCATACATGCATTATATGAAGAAGGGATGACAAAACCCTAACTTATATTAAGCATAATATATACTACATAAGTGGAGATGTTAAGCTCTCCCTACACACGTGTACCACATAAAGAAGAGATGTAAAGCTCCTCAACATAAGATACACTAAACATGAACTATATATAGAAGAGATGTTAAGCTCCCCTTGCATATAGGCAATACATATCAAAATATTTTTAAAATCCACTTTAAAGACAAATTTTAAATTTTCTTAAATCAAATTTTGAGATACCACTTATAAGTAAACAAAATTTTGAGATATCACAAGATATTTGATACCAATTGAAATAGAAATTATTTGATACCAATTGAAATTGAAACATTTGTAAATTTTAATACCAATGAAAGTAAAATATTTTATATTTTGATACCAATTGAAATATATGGTAAATATTGATACCAAATAAAAGATAAAACATTATTGATACCAATTGAAATTGAAGCCCAATCAAAATTGAACATATTGATATCAATTGAAGTATATTGTATATTTTGATATCAATTAAAATACCAATTGAAAATAATACATAAGCACGTTAAAATACAAATTGAGATACCAATTGAAATCAGGTTTAAGTCAAGCTTAGTATAAACATAATTTGTGCTTTAAATATGTAAGGATATTATAAATCAAGCATAATTAAATCATATATATGTATGAAAATAAAAATACCAATAGAAATTGATATTATTTGAAATTTGAAGCATACATATACAAGAAAACATATATGAGTATACAAAAATAGAATTTCATGAAGTTCATATGTATTACTCATACCTATCTACCCTGTTCATGCACATGATAAAAGATATTTAATTAGCTCACAAGGCATGGTCGCCCATCCATCCGCCCTTAAAGGGTTGGTAGGGGTTTTCAAAATAAGAGTTTGAAAATATTTTACATAATTTGAAAACTCTACCGATTGAAGAATTCATAACTAGTTTAAAGTAATTCTTGAAAAACTAATTAAAGATCCTTCAAACATGAAAAAAAACATATATATCGCATGAATCATTGCTAAGCACATAAGAATTGTCACTCAAGATCTATAAAGCTCAAAAAACATGAAACAAAGTCAAGAATAAACAATCATAATGTGAGTGCACAAGAATCATAGCATATTCATGAAAATAATCAATAAAGTTCAAAACATCAAAATATATGAAAAATTATAAAAATTCATTTTTCATTAAAATCTTCAAGGTATATGTATGTTCTATCCAATACTAAAAATATACATACATATCCTAAACACAAAAGAGTCCATAATAGTATTTGCATGAAGGCAAGTGACTCAAGAGTATACATGTATATTTATTAGTTTTCGACAAGAATCACATATACATGAAGCAAAACTTATAATAAATAGGGATAACAAGTGTAAATAGAAGAATCATCAAAACTAGGTTACACGTGTACATGTAATAAGTACAACTAGAAAATGAAGCACAAACATCTAATAATCAAGTGTAACTCACTACTTGTACAGGTATATACATACGTTTTAATGAAAATTATACCTAAACAAGTAATCACCTCATAAAGCGCAAAGCATGATCATTTAACAAAATAAGCATTTAAACCAAAACATGCTAAAGTCATCAATAAAAGTATGTAAACTAAAATAGGAGTTTTTAGAGATAGTTACTAAACTATAAGAATTATACTCCAAGTCTCCAAAACATGGTGGTCCTCCCACTAAATTTCTTTGATAATGATGCATCAATTGTGTATCCATCTAGCCCATGCATCCACCACCAAGGCACCAAACCTCTCACGTCATGTGAGAGCCCACACCTACATCAAAAACAAGAGGTGAGGACTTTGGTACCCATTTTCTTTTAGGTCCACGGGGATTAGCATTGTTCGGAACCCAAACATTTTTATTAGCCAAATTTAAAGAATTACCTTATCATAATAAAACTTTGCTAAATGGCCTTTGCGGCCGCAATGTGTACATTTGTACACTCTAGAATACACAAGAGAGTGAGGGTGATCATGATGTACAAAGTGTCCATATGTGTACCGTGGGTGATGTGCATGAAATGTGGAGCTTGTTTCTTTTGAAACAAGGTTTCCAATCTATTATGATTAATTGCACAATTGCTCAAAGTTGAGCTCAAACAATCTATTCTATTTTTCAAAAATTGAATCTCATTTTTATCAATAGTAGTATGAAAAGCATGGTGAGAATGAGCATCAACACTTTTTCTTTTTAGAAATATTTTCCTTTTCTTTTGAAATAAATTTTCTTTTCAAAGAGTTGTTTTCTTCCAAAATAATTTCTTTTTCTTTTTTCACCACAATAATTTTATTTTTCAAAGAAGTATTCCTTCACAAAGATCATTTAATTTAGAAGTCAAGGAAATATTATCCTTTTTCAATATATCATTTTCTTTTGAAATGCATTCCAATTTATTTTGAAAAGAATATTTTCTTTTAACATGGAATCAAATATTTTTTAATTTCTTATTATTTTTAAGCAAGTCATATTTTTCAAGAAGTTGTTGACAAAATGAAGCAAGATCATCATATGGCAAGTCAACATCTTCATCAAATTCGGATTCAGAGTTACCTCAAGGGGGTTATCCCCTTGGACCATGTAGTACAAGTTGGAAGCACACTTCCATCATCCGAGTCACTCCCCTCATAATATTGCTTTTGTTCGCCAAGGGAGACTAAGGTGTTCCATGCTACAAAAGTCGAATCAAAGTTAGAAACCCTAGATAAATATTCATCATTTAGGGTTGACTTTAGAGCATGGATGGCTTTTGTATTAGCCTCAAGATTTTGCCATTTAAACAAAGAGCTTTAATAGTGGCAAAATAAACATGTTACTTAGGGTTTTGAGGTATATTGACATCTTAACCTTCCAAGTTTGGATGTTAAGAATATCAAAAGGGGGAGGTGACATGAAATCCATGTGTGTGTACAAATATTGTGATTAGCCAAAATAAGGATTTTAACTCAAGGTACCCAAATCAAGAGCACTAAGCTCTGATACCACTTGTAGTCACCTAGAGAGGGGGGGTGAATAGGTGACTAGCTAATCTAATAATGAATTAATACAGAATTAAAACTATTGATGTAAACTAAAAACTATTAAGCTAAACACACCAAGTATAACACAAGAGTGTAGCCGAATTCCCGGTGAAGGGCTCTGGACTACTCTTCAAGATTCTTCTAGATAAGAGTTGAGGTGCCGCTATGGCTCTCTTGGTTGAATACAAGTGTAAGCAAATAATTCCTAAGCATATATCAATATAAGCACAAGTATATCAAGCAAGTAAAGATGAAGGCAATATAGGCATGCAAGATATAAACACAAGTGAGAGATAGAGAGAGCAATCGCAAACACAGGAGATTTGTTTCGAGGTTCGAACACCCTTTCTTTATGTTTCCGCCTTCAACACTATGAAGGATTCCACTAGAATTGATCCCACCGGATCACTTGGTGCCGCAACACCTACAACGAGTTCACACTAGAACTCTTTGGACTCACTAGTCCCTTTCTTGTTCCCGTAAGAACTGCACAACGTAAGCACACTAGCTTGCCGAGGCCGCACCTCTACACCGAGCTCTCACTAGAACTCGAAACAACGCGAACCCGTAAGTCCGCCTCCTCAATTACAAAGTAGAACACTTTGGTGATCATAACACTTTGATCACCTAAAAAACACTCTCACAATAAATAACCTATAGGATTGATATAGCAATGGATAGCTCAAGTGTGTGTGAGAAAAGTAGGATTGATTTGGTGGTGAAAAACTCAAGAAATCTCTTTTACAAAATGATTGCACACATTTATTGCATTATTCTTTATTATGTTTCAACATTTATCATATAATAAATTTGCTAAATTTCTTGTCTTAATTGTCTATTTATGTAGAAGATAATCATGGGGAGAAAGAGGATAAAATCAAATAAATATCAGTTAAATTCAAATTTAACTAGATCTATTTGGTTAGAGGAGGATGATCTCAAATCTAATTGGTTAAATTCAGTTTTTGGCGAATCAAGTGGTTAAGTCTAAAGATCAACTGAGGATAACATCAAATACAGAGTTCAAATCCAAAGGGATAAATGGATAGAGAGAAAACCAACAGATGAGATGAAGAAAATTTGACTCAGATTCTTACTGGATACATTTTAATATTTGAATCATAACTTTCGCTACCGAAATTCAAATCTAATGATTCAAAATGATCCAAAAAGAAGACGTAAAGGGCTATAATGCTTATGTTGATCACTATTTGAATTCTGTCATTTGATAAGTTATATTCAGCAATCAACACGCTAATAAGCTGCAGATCAGAACTGAATATCCACATCAAATCAAGTTTGGAGATAAGGGAAGGATTCAAATTCAGAAATATCCAGCTTCCCCTATCTTCATACTCCTCTAACCTCTGCATTTCTTCTATAAATACCTACAATTTCAAAGGCAAAGCAGAAGGACCAAGTAAAGAGTATAATTTAGGCTATATTATAGTTTGTAACTTAGGTTTTTTTTAGTTTTCTTTTATGTAATTTTTATTTTCTTTATGTAACTGAGAGGAGAGGAGACTTTTATGGAGAATGAGAACAAGCTTGTACTGAGGGTGACACCAGTGTAAGTGATCTTTTCTTTAATTGTTATTTGAATCAAATCGAAGTTTTCTTTTCTTTTCTATTCTTGTTTTCGTTTGCTTTCCTCTTCTGTGTTTGTGAATCCAAATGAATCCGATAGCCTCGAAGTTGCCTTGCCCTTGCAAGTGCCGTTGATGACTTATGGTGATGGATATCTATTTATATGGTAGTGTAGCTTGTCCTTTCATTTCATAGTGTAAATCGGGAATGGGGAAGGTCCTATTTGTCATACTTCGCTTGCCTTCAAACAAAGGTACATCGTCGATACGTGTCAAAGATAAGCAGGCGCAGAAGAGGTAGTAAGTTTTTAGGTTTTCATTTTCTTTCTTTTAATTCTTTAGTTTAGATCACCAACACCATCAATCTTCAAAATCTTTTTCACTCCTTTTCAATTTCTTTGTATATATCCATTTTCTATTTTCTCCACCTTCTCAATATACCACTTTCTTTCTAACTTAACTGTAACTCCATTCTTCTCTTTTCTTTTAAAGAACTAAAAGATCTTAACCATTCTATATAACTTAACAGAGAACTTGCTAAAAAAACTTCTATCGCTAGTCCCTCCTTGTGGATCACGACCCGCATAGCCACTTGCTATAGCGGTAAAATTGAACACCTTGCACTATTGTTATAAAAGTTCTGAAATTCTGTATTTTTTGTGCAGGTTCTATCTCAATCAAATTTTGGCGCCATTGCCGGGGAGGGAATGGTGTAATTGTTTTCTAACAAGTTTGGTGTCTTGTTTCAGGGAAGTCAAGATTCAAAGTTAGCATTCAAGCTTTACAGGAGAAGACTTGCTATTTTGTGTCCCTACTCTCGAAAGTAGGAAATAGAATTTCAAGAAATTACAGTGCAAAAGTTGAAATTTTTGTTGGACTACTAAAAACTCTTTTTTGCAGGACATATTGCTTGCAAAAATAAAGTTTTTTTATGTTATTATTCTTGCTATATTTGATATTCACACTCCCTGTTTTTAATCCAACAATAATCTGTGTGATTGTTAATTGCTTTAAAAAACGTTTAGACTTGCATTCTAGGTATTTGTCTAATTCCGTTTATTTTACAATCACTGTTGAAGATAGTTGGAGACAAGGTACGTATGCATAGCATATAGTTTAGAAAAAATTCTTAAGTGATATTTGCTTTTGATTGTTACTTTTCTATATCTTGCACACTCTGCATAATCAATTCTAAGGGTAAAACCCAAATCAAGATAAGGTGGGAAAGTCATTACCCTTCCTTAGCCCACAAACCATCTCTAAGCACGCCAACCTAAGCCTAGGTAAAATCTATAGACGTTGGCCTTAGGGACATCTCGAACTCATTAGGAGATTATCCTAAGGGGAAGGTGTTAGAATTTGACTCCTGCCAAATCAGTGTCTAGGAAAGGGATTGAGGGGCGAAACCCCAAAGGCTGGTGGTTTGACTTAATTAGGCCCGTCGCTTTTTACGCGAATACCTCCCACCAATCTTGCCCTGACCTGGCTGATTAGCTTGTGGTCAAAGTCTGTATTATACCTCCTGTAGACAATCAACCAGTTAGGAGTTGTCTAGGTCAACGTTACCTTAGACTAGGCTTGATTGTTTACTCTTGTTGATTATTGGTAAACTTATTTGTGATTGTTTGTGTATGCAAGTGTGGTCAAGAGACCCTAATTCATCTAGGTTGACTAGAAACAAATCACCACCCAAGTTTGAACCAAGACCGGATTCGGTTATGGCTCAACGGATATCTTTGGAGGATAGGTTCTATCCCATTAGAACTTCACTTCCATCTTGCATCCAACTTCCATCGGTTGGTGAATATAATTTTGAGCTCAAGCCTCAGTTCATCAACACACTCCCCAAGTTTCATGACTTAGAGTCCGAAGATGCTTATTTCTTAATAAGGGAATTTGTGGAAGTATGTCTAATGATGAAAATCCCACACCTTGTAGATGATGCTATTAGGTTGAGATTTGTCCCTTTCGCTCTTAAGGACTTAGTCAAGAAATGGCTTTACAGCTTAGCGGCCGGCTCTATCACATCGTGGGATGGTTTCATCAAGGTCTTCTTGAAGAAATTCTATCCAATTCATAAGACCGCTCTCATTAGGAAGAATATCATGCAATTCAAGTAAGAACCTAGTGAACCGTTTTGGAGGTACTTTGAACGTTTTAAAGACCTCCTTGTCCAATGCCCTCATCATCGAATAGAGAAATAGCGACAATGCCAAATTCTTTATGACGGTTTAGACTACTCTACCAAGACCCTCTTAGAAAGCATGTGCCAAGGGGGATTCTTATAGAAGGATGAGAATAAAAGATGGAATTTATATGAGAATCTAGCTGAAAAGACCATCCAATGAGAACCTACTAGTGAAACCTCAAGGAACTCAAACTCTATCTCTTCAAAAGGAGGTCTCCATTCTATTAAATCATCCATAGCTAACGAGGCTAAGTTAACTAACCTAGCGAGAAGACTGGAAGTTTTAGAAACTAAGGAACCAAGTCCAGTCAATCAAGTCAGCCTAAACCAATTTCTAACTCCGGGTTGTACTTACTGTCAAGCCATGAATCATATGTTTGAGAAGTGTCCTGTGTTTCAAGCTCAACCACATTTTTTAGAACCAATGAATGCGGCATTTTCAAGGCCGAACAATAATTCTTATGCACCAACGTACAATTCTGGTTAGAGAAATCACCCGAATTTCTCATGGAGCCAAAATAACAGTGACCATTCATGGTCAAATCATGCAAGCCACTTCCATCAAGCCAATAATTCTTCCAATCATCAATCCAACTTTTCCAATTTCCATCATAATTCTCCCAACCATCCACCTAACTTTTCAAATTATCAACAAAACTTTTTCAACCAAGCTTCACAATCTTCCTTCTAGAATCCTCAACTAGAAAGGAGAATGACTGACTTTGAGAGAAACATGAAAAGATACATGAAAAACCAAGATTCTCTCATACAAACTATATAGAGGCTAGAGGTTCAAATGAGCCAATTAGCCACTCCACAGAATGAGAGACAAAAGGTACCTTGCCTAGTCAGCCAATAACCAATCCTAGGAATTCTCAACAAGCTCATTTGACTGAAGATCAATCATTGAATCAATGTAATGCTGTTCATACATTTAGGTCGGGAAAGAAAGTTGATAATCAAGTGTCAACAAAGTTGATAATCAAGTGTCAACACCATCTAATCCCATTCAGCACAATCACAATCAAGCATCCACCTCATCTAATCCCAATCCTTCAAAAGCTGACGAATCTGAAACAGATAAGTTAACCAGTCAGGTGCACCAGCCTATAGTACCATTTCCTAATAGGATGAAAAACAACAAGCAAAATTCACACATAGATAAGATAATTGAGATTTTCAATCAAGTGGAGATAAATGTGTCACTTCTTGATGCCATCCATCAAGTCCCATCTTATGCTAAGTTTCTTAAGGACATGTGCACCAAGAAGAAAAAGACTAATGTACCCAAAAAGGTCTTCTTAGCCACTAACATTAGTGAGCTACTGTCGGGTCTGATCCCTGTCAAGTACAAGGATCCAGGATGTCCCACCATTGTCTACACCATAGGACAAGCCGAGATTAGTCATGCACTCTTGACTTGGAGGCAAGTATCAACTTGCTCCCATTCTCAGTTTATCAACAACTCTGGTTGGGCGATCTTAGTCCAACTCGAGTCACTATCCAACTAGCTTACCGTTCAGTGAAAATTTCAAAGGGGGAAATTAATGATGTCCTTATCCGGGTTGGAGAGTTATTTACCTCGTTAATTTCAAGTTCTAGAGACACAACCTATGTCCAATCCTAGGGCTCAAACTCCTGTTATCCTAGGGCGACCATTCCTTGCTACTGTCAATGCCATTATCAATTGTAGGAATGAGTCCATGAGGTTAACCTTTGGGGACATGACTAGAGAAGTCAATGTCTTCAACCTAGAAAAACAACCCGTAATGTTGAAGACTAAACATTTGAAGTCAACCTCATTGAGAACTTAACAAGTGAACACAGGGAAAATTGGAACTATAAACTGAGTGTGACTTCGGGTTAGAGTCTGACAACTTTAATCTTGATCAGGTTATTGAGTCTGCTGTGAATTGGGTCTCGAACCCTATTTCACCAAATATGGAGCCAACAAATGTGACTCATCCTTCCAGTAAGCCTCCTCTTCCTTAGGATTGAAAGCCTTACATGCGCATCTCAAGAACGTCTATCTAGGCGAACAAGAGACCTTTCCTGTCATCATTGCCTCTCATTTAAACGATGGGCAAGAAGAAGATCTTAAAGCAATTCTAAGAAAAACATAGGGAAGCCATTGGCTGGAATATGACCGATATAAAGGGATTGAGTCCAACCATAGTTCACATCGCATTCATCAATGAAGATGCAACACCTAAAAGAGACCCGCAGCGTAGGTTAAACTCCATAATGCAAAAGGTTGTTCATGCTAAAATTGTGAAACTCTTAGATAATGGGATAATCTATCCCATTTTTGATAGCCAATGGGTTAGTCCTGTCCACGCGGTTCCAAAGAAATCCAGTTTCACTATAGTGGAAAATGAGAAAAAGAGTTGGTCCAAACTCGACTTCCCACGAAGATTCGAGTTTGCATTGACTATAGGAAGCTTAATGCTGCAACTCGTAAGGACCATTTTTCCCTTCCCTTCATTGATCAAATGCTTGAACGTTTGGCGGGCCACGAGTATTACTGTTTCTTGGACAGTTACTCGGAGTATAATCAGATTCCTATTGCTCCTGAGGACCAAGAAAAGACTACATTCACATGTCCATTTGGGACATTTGCTTATAGTCGAATGCCTTTCGGCTTGTGCAATGCCCCAGCAACGTTTCAACGTTGCATGTTGAGTCTTTTTTCTGATATGGTAGAACGATTCTTAGAAATCTTCATGGATGATTTCCCATCAACGGAGATTCGTTCACTCAATGTCTCCACCTTTAGAACTTGTCCTCCAATGTTGTGCTGAGAAAACTCTGAGACTGAACTGGGAGAAATGTCACCTCATGGTAAGACATGGAATTGTCTTGGGTCATGAAATCTCTAAGAAAGGAATTGAAGTAGATAGAGCCAAGATTAAGGTTATTGCTAAGCTTCCCATGCCCAAACGCATAAAGGATATTCGATCCTTTTTAGGACACGCCAGTTTTTACCGAAGATTTATCAACGATTTTAGCAAGATTGCTAGACCCTTAACTAATCTGTTAGCTAAGGACGTGTCCTTCACTTTCTATGCTGAATGTATGAATTCTTAGGAGAAGCTTAAGGGAGAGCTTATTTCTGCACCAATCATATTTGCACCAGATTAGTCTAAGCCATTCGAAATCATGTGCGATGCTTCTAATTTTGCCATAGGCGCTATCCTAAGACAACGCATTGATAACAAGCAACACGTGATTTACTACTCTAGTAGGACTCTCAATGTTGCTCAATTGAACTACACTACTACTGAGAAAGAATTCTTGACAGTAATGTTTGCCTTAGAGAAATTTCGTCCCTATCTACTAGGGTTCAAAACCACCATTTTCACCGATCATTCTGCGCTTAGGTACCTCATGATGAAGAAGGATATCAAGGCCCGACTTATTCGTTGGATCCTCCTTCTTTAAGAATCCGATCTCGAGATTCAAGACAAGAAAGGCGTAGAAATATCGTTGATGACTATCTCTCATGAATTCCAAATTCTCCATGCAACGAATTGCCCATAAACGAGGACTTTCCTGATGAAAATCTCTTAGCTATCTTTAGGGAACCTTAGTTTGCTGATATAGTGAATTAGTTGTCCAAATCAAACTCCATCTCATTGGTCCAAAAACGATATATACCGGTTCTTATCTCAAGTCCAGTACTTCTTTTGGGAGGAACCGTATCTTTTTAAATATTGTTCCGACCAAATTATTAGGACATGCATTCTCAATGAAGACGTTAAGAGTGTTTTATCCTTTTGTCACGAACTTGCATGCGGTGGACACTTTGGTCCCTGCAAGACTGCTGAAAAAGTGTTACAGAGTGGGTTCTATTAGCCCACTTTGTTCAAAGATACTTATGAATTTTGCAAGACGTGCCCTAGATGCCAGATGGTGGGAAGGATCTCAAACGAGATATGATGCCCCTCAGCCCAATTCTAGAAATAGAACTCTTTGATGTTTGGGGCATCGACTTTATGGATCCATTTCCTAACTCATTTGAAAACCAATGCATATTGGTTGCTGTGGACTATGCGTCCAAGTGGGTTGAAGCCATTCCTAGTAGAACTAATGATAACAAAGTTGGCATAAAGTTTTTGAAAGAGAACATTTTCTCACGCTTTGGAACCCCTCGTGCTATCATCAGTGATAATGGTACTCACTTTTGTAATAGATTCTTTGAAGCTCTTATGCGAAAGTATGCTATAACTCACAAGTTGTCCACACCTTATCATCCTCAAACCAGTGGGCAGGTTGAGCTCTCCAATTGACAAATCAAGCTTATTTTGGAGAAGACTGTGAACCAAAATCAGAAAGATTGGTCCACCAAACTTGTAGACGCCCTATGGGCCTACAGGACCGCTTTCAAGATGATTCTAGGGATGTCTCCTTATATGTTAGTCTTTGGGAAGGCTTGCCACTTACCCGTTGAGTTAGAGCACCGGGCCTTATAGGCAATCAAGCAGTTGAATTTTAATTTGACTAAGGCCGGTGACCTTCAAAAATTTTAATTTTTTGAATTAGAGGAGTTGAGAAATAAGGCCTATGAAAATGCTAAGATCACTAAAGATAGAGTTAAGATTTTTCATGATAAACACATCATAAGAAAAAGTTTTGTCCCTGACAAAATTCTTACTCTACAATTCTATGCTTCACTTTTTCTAAGAAAATTAAAATCAAGATGGACTGGGTCATTCGTTGTCAAAACCGTGTTTCCACATGGTGCTGTAGAGATCAGTGACACCAAGAATGGAAATGACTTTAAGGTAAATGGTCAACGCTTTAAACCTTTCTTGGAATCGGTGCCGGTAAATGAAACAGCTATGGGTCTTTTCGACCCAGTGTATCGGTAACTTTCTTCTTTTCCATTTTATTTCATGCATCTATACATTTCTTTCATACATTGGGGACAATGCATGAAATAAGTGTGGGGGAGGGCTCCAACATTACTAATATAACTAAAAAAAAGAAGAAAATAAAGATATATATATATATATATATATATATATATATATATATATAGGAAAAAGAAACTTTTTGAAAGGAAAAAACAATATTTTGATATATTTTTGTAAGAAATTAAGTTAATTTTAATGAATAGGAAAATCAAAATAGGATTTCTTATACTTGGTCAAAATAAGATAACATGTTTGATTTTTAGGGTTAAGAAGAAATTGATGAAAGTAATTTAGTCTTGATCTTTACCTTGAAGAAATATGCACACTTTATACACTTACACACTTAGGGTTCAAAGACAAAAAATTCTTATGCATTATAATATATATATTCTCTGATTAAGCTGAGTATTTGTGCCTCATGAAGCATAAGTATTTACGCCTAAAAGGGTTACATTTATAAATAAAAACCCTTAATTTTATGGCCTTGTCTGCTCGAGTGTTTAAGTCCTTAGGGGTGTTTTCTCACCGGTGTCCTAAGATTGTCCGGTCTAGGTGTCACCGACTAAAGGCTCGTTACATGGGCAGATTAGAAAGCCTAATGGAATTGAGAAATAAATACCACAAAAAATAAATATAAATAAGGCATAGGAGTTAATGTTAAAGAACCCTAGTCAAACTTCACGGTCACGATGGTGCATATGACTCAGGGTAAAGTAATATACTAGATGAGAAATACAATTTGATTCCTTACTTTGATTGATGATATGTTTTTGAATAGAGACTAAGTTTAGGAATGAAAAGTTTGATATTCCTATAACTTATAGATTACTTGAACTCTTATAAACATACTTCAAATATTTTCTCCTTTCAAAATACTTTTCGAAAATACTAATAATTTTTCTTTTTATGGATTTTGTGGGTGCAATCAATGAAAACCCTCACGAGACAAAACTCGTCCTTTAGGGGCAACCTAGAGGTTAATGGCTTGTTGCATATGCTCAGTGCAATCAAGTGACCTACGAAAGTGGTCTAATAATTGATTAGGATTAATTTTGATGTTTTGCTTGAGGGCGAGCAAAAGATAAGTGTGGGGGTGTGACCGGTCACATATATTGCATATTTATTGTCACATTACCATGTTTATTGTCTAAATAAATCATATTACTAAGTCCTATTTTCTTTATAAAATGCAGGCCCATTGCTAAAGGATAGGAAAGAGAAACGATCCAAAAAATCCATCAAATTCTGATTAATTCAGAATTAATTCGAAATCAAAAAATCAGGGCAGGTCATGGCAAATAGAGAGGTTGAAAATTGATTAAATGAATATTCCCGAATCAAGTGGTTAAAGTCAAAGATCAAAGGCTGTTTCGTCAAGTCCTGGAGCTGAAATGGGAAAAACCAGTAGGAGATAAAGTCAGAACACCAAACGAACGAGATGCACCAACTGGTGTGGCCACCTGGCCACACCAAGGCCGCGAAAACACGGCTTTGGCCATGTTTTCGCGGCTTGTTAACCTTTGTTGGGGGAGCGTTTGCTCCCCCTATCTTCGTACGACCTCCCCCGTTTGGTTTTGCCTATAAATACTGTATTTTTTCAGAGAAAAAGGGACCGGAACTTTGTTTAAATTTTTCTCTTTATTTTTAAAGTTTAGGCTCTTTGTTAGATAGTATAGAAGTTGTTTCTTTGTTTGTAGTTCAGTTCAAATACTAGTGAGAGAGAGGAATAGAGTGATTGTAATATGAAGATTGAAGTGACATCAATAAAAGGATCACGCTTTCTTTTCTTCCACTTCAATTCACGGGTATGTCTTATTTTCATGTATTATTTATCATCTTCCATGAGTAGCTAGATTCGTATTTTGGGCTCACTATTGTTCCTCTCTTCGATCCCTCTTCTTTTTAAATGGTTTTGATGTAAAGACCCAATGGAATTATATGCATGCCTAAACTAAGCCTTTCTTCTTTGAAAGTGTTCTTGAAGGTACATGGATGTGTTTGGATTTCTAAACTTATACTTCTTTTAAAACATCTCTTGAACTTGTTTTTTCATACTTGAAAGACTTGATTATTTAACATCCAATTCAAGATGATTTCTTAAAGAACAGAGTTAACTTTTCCAAACTATCTTATTTGCTTTGCTTAAAACTTTCTAAACTCAAGCTTAGAATTTTGCCTATGATCAAGTTGAGGCACTAGAATTTCAAGAGAAGAACACATCGTTGAGTGAGTGAGATAGTGAGCCCATATCTTCTTCTTATATTACAAACAACAAATCACCCTTCAAGCTTTTAAAAAAATCACCTTTTCAAAGCTTTCTCTAAGTTTGCAATTTTTCTTTTAATCATTTCCTTCTCTCCATTCTCTTTTTCAATTGATAAAAAGAAAGACACAAACTCCATTCTTTGTTACTTAAAAAACACCAAAAAGCTTTTATCACATTCCTCCTCGTGGACACGACTCGTTAGCCCAAAGCTAGACGGTAATTCTTATCACTTTCATTTCTCGATCACAAAACACTCTTGAAAAACTCTCCTTTTGATATGGAAGGTTTAGCTCTAAAACAGTAGGGATAAACATTAAGATGGTAGGAAAAACTAGCCTAAAAACTCTCTTGAAATCTTGTAGAAAACAGCCCAAGGGGGTCCCCAATATATAGGCTTCCAAAAACTAGCCGTTGGGGACAACACAACAGGAAAATCCTGCTGTCGGTCGACCGCCCGGTTGACCGCCGACGGTCGAATTTCCGACCGTTGGAAAACTCGGTCGACCGGCCAGTCGACCGAAAACTGGGCTTAGACCTAGCGGTCGACCACCCGGTTGACCGGGGCCTTCAATCGACCGTGCGGTCGACCGGCCCTTGTTGTGCATGTTTGTGCACATCGGTCGACCGCGGTCGACCGGTAGAACGCCAGTCCAACATTTTTTAAGGATTTAAAACATGGTCTTTTTACCTTCAATAAAATCTCATAATTCTCATAAATTTTACAAAAATAAGTTCATTAATATATTTTGATATGCAAACATATTTGAGTAAAAATCAAAACATGTTACAAACATTTGAATTATTTTTATAATATAGAAGTTTTGCCTTAACAAAAACCTGTATTTTTCCAAAACGATTTATCCAAACTTTTCCAAAACAAAAATAAGATATTCTAAACCCTTTTGAAGCTTAGTGTGTATAGATATGATCCACTACACATATGTGATGTAATATCTCTGTTTTAGACATTAAGCTTTAAAATAAGTTTTGATAAAACATATGTATATTTTGAAGCTTAGAAACCAAACCGGCCAAAATGAAAACTCTTTTATTAAAACATATATAAATCTTGTGTGTGAGGTATATGAACTTGAGCAATCCACCAACTAATCTATCCTTTACATTTTATCTAAAATAAAATCTTGACACCTATAAACATGACACAAGTCTTCTTGGAAATCTTCTCTTGAAGGTCTTCTTCTCCTTCTTGACTTGGTCTAAACCTTGATCCAATGAGCTAGACTCCTCTTGAGTACTTGATGCAACCTTGATGCGCGAGCTCTTGAATCAACACGTGCTAGCTCCAAAACTTTGACTTTAAATCCTTTATTGAAGCTAAACACAACTAAGATCTTGATCAAATATCTGATACTAATTAAACACAAGATCATTAGTACTATAACTACATGAGTTTAATCATCATCAAAACTAACCCGAGGCCCATCACAACTCACGCTGCAAATGAGTAAGATGTCTTCTCAAATGAGTGTAAGAGAAAGAGGGACTTTCTCCAGCCAACCTGAGATTAACACCAGGGATACCAGAGCTAACAATAACACTTCAAATTCAGCTTAACTGAATGCGGTCCACATATTACGGTCGGGGAAAGAGGTAGACAATCAGGTGGAAGTCTACAGTCATACAAAATCAACTGACCCCGGTGATAGATCCATCACCCTCAAGCTCTAGCAAAGCAAGTGATAAGGAAGCTGAGGAAGTTATTGAGCCTACATATGATCCACCGGCTCCCTTCCAAATAGGCTCCGATCCAAGAAGAACACAACGCAGATGGAGAAGATACTAGAAATTTTCAAGCAAGTCAAAGTGAATATTTCTCTCCTTGAAGCTATTGATCAAGTTCCATCATATGCAAAGTTCTTGAAGGACCTGTGCATAAAGAAATGAGCTCATCAAACTCCTAAGAAGGTCTTCCTTGCTGCAAATATCAGCGAGATCATAAAGAGCACAATGCCAGTGAAATACAAGGACCCTGGATGTCCGACTCTGTCCTGCACTATTGGGACCACAATGATTGACAAGGCCTTACTAGATTTGGGGGCGAGTGTCAACTTGCTTCCATACTCAGTTTACAAGCAGTTAGGAGTGGGTGAGTTAAACCTACAAGGATTATCTTGCAATTGGCTAATAGATCGGTAAAAATTCCAAAGGCGAGGTAGAAGACATGTTGATCAAAGTTAGAGAATTCATTTCCCAGTCAATTTTGATGTCCTTGAAACTGCACGGTGGGAAAAACCGAGAGGGTGAATTCTTGTGACTCTTGCCGACCTTTCTTGGCAACATCAAATGCTTTGATCAATTGTCGTAGTGGGTTGATGAAACTCACCTTTGAAAACATGACTATCGATCTCAATATTTTCAATCTTGGAAAGTAGCCAAGCGATCACTCTGACCAACCTTTTGATGTCAACATGATCCAAGGAATATCAAACGAACAAATTGAGGATGAAGGATCAGACATCGAGTATCTTGACCAAGGGTCAGAGCCTGACGAAATGGAGCAAGAATTTGATGAAGTGTTCGAACGAGTTGATCTGTTTACAACGCACTGGGAGCCTCTTTATGAGTCACTCGATGAGGGAATTCGAGCACCACTTCGACCATCTGTGGAGGAGCAACCTAACTTAGAGTTAAAACCTCTTCCTGAAAACATTAAAAGCCTATTTAGGTGAGGACGAAGAGCTCTCGGTCGTGATAGCTTCCAATCTGAGTAAAAACCAAGAGGAATCGCTCTTGTCTGTATTGAAGGAGAATAAGGAAGCTATAGGGTGGACAATGGCTGATATAAAAGGGATAAGTCCAACCATCGTCCAGCATCGGATCCACCTAATTGAGGATGGCAAACTAAGAAGAGACCTCCAACACGGAATGAATCCTGTAATGAAGGAGGCAGTAAGAAAAGACATTTTAAAATGCCTCGACAATGGAATCTTTATCCAATCTCTGACAGTTCGTGGGTGAGTCCTGTGCAAGTGGTGCCGAAAAAGTCAGAAATCACTGTGGGCAAGAACGATGATGATGAGCTTATACCTACTCGAATTCAGACATGATGAGCTTATACCTTGTTGTCATTGGTCCTGCTTGCCACAACTTCTGTAACGCCCCGATTTCACAGATACGGGGACGTCACTGCGACGTATTACGTAGGTCAGAAGATGCCCCACGTATTACGCTAAGCATAAAAGTACAACAAGGAAACAGAGTACAACACGAAGCGTGGTATACATACATATGCCAACATAAAAGTACATATACAAAGCTATCACAGTATGATAAACAACTACACATTACATGTGTCTTTTATCATAGACAAGTCCAAAGTAAAATATACATATAAACACAAAATGCTCACGAGAAGGATGTAGATCTCGTGAGTCAAAAAGAGATGGCTGGCACGAAGGAACTGGAGCTAATCTGACTGCACTCAAAGGAAAGCTCAATCTACTGTGGATGGCTCCACTTCGATCCAGCTTCTAAACCTGAACATACAAATCCAAGGGAGTCAGGACCTCCCAATAATAACAGGCTACAGCCAAATGGCTAAGAAAACATGAATAAGAGGGTTAGAATCAGTATAAGAAACATGAACCAGCAAGTAATGGAAGTATAACGAAATAAAGATGGAAAGACTGTGTGTAAGCTTGAGTACGGCTTTACAAGACTAGTAAGTCGAAAGAATAATAACAAAGCGGTTATGATAGAAACATGTAAGAGGTAAAGCAGGAGAACTAGAATCATCATGTATCAAGTCTAACAAGAATACAGGAATCATAACAAGGATTATGACATAACAGGTATAATAGGAGTCATAACATAACAGGTATCTATAACAGAATCATAACAGGTGTCTTATTATTATTACTCGTCTAACCCATATACTAGGTATGTGTCTCGGTATATAACCCGGTATATATCCCAACTCACATACATCCATATATAAGAAAGTCGAGGTTGTTATTGGAAACAACGGTTGTATCAACGAACTATGTTACAGTGGGTCCCGTACATACCCGGGACTACGGTCCAGGATTGTTCCGTTGCATGGAAACGGAAACCAGCCGCAAGGCTTGTCCAGGAGGAGGGACTTATGTATGCCCGTTAAAACTGGGGTGTAGGGAGCCAGCTCTCCCCTCGGTCCCCTGAGTACCACAGGTCAGACCGGATATAGTGCACAATACCTAAAGCCACTGTAAACACGAACACATATCGATATCCGCATATTTCCCCCGAACACATACAAGTTGGTCCATTTTAGGATTTAATAGTTTCATTGTCACTTTAAACGGGAAAATAGGAATGGACATGATCAGGAATAAAGAGTACAGAAGCACTATATAGTCAGGTCACTGCATGTAAAGCAGGAAACATATACCGGTCACTGATCATGATACAGGATAACAAATCAGGATTCCCGTAAAGATGACAATCACAAGTCGAGTCATCATGCTGAGTATAAAAGTGATAGCATGATAGAGTGGTGATATTTAGTAAACAACCAAGCATATCAAGAATGGATAGTAGTCAGGTAAGTCATGACATAATAAAAGGGTCTTGCCAAATAGTGGCATGGCAGGTGGGTTAGATGAAACACAGTTGCCAGGTGATATACATATGATAAATGGTAGCACATACTGACAGGTCTAAAATAATGCCAAGTGGTAATGTAAAAGCAATGGTCCCAGTCCAACAAGTCCAACGACCACGAAGGGTCGGCCACGCATAGCATAAAGCAATAAAAGATATAAAGCATGAAATACAATACATGAAGACTAGAGCGAGGATACTATCATAATCAATGGAATGGTAAAGCAGAGGGTAGCGAGTGAGAAGAGTGTATCATGCTGGGTATAGAGTGATAGCATGACAAGATGATGATATCCAAAAGTAACCAATCAAGTCAAGAGAGTGATATTAATCAGGGCAAGTCCTATCATAACAAGTGGTTCTACTAGGTAGTAGTAACATGCCAAGTGGTCGGTGATAACATAGTGGAAGTTAGATGATATACATGTGTTAAAAGGAAACATGAAACTGACAGTCTGAAGCAACGATATAGCAATGATAATATAATAGAAAACCCAGAGTTCAATGACCTCGAAGGGTCAACCACGCATAGTGAACGATAAGAAAGTAGGCATAACACAGATAGAGTACATGAACCAGAATGAACAAGCAGAGTAGCATATCAATGGAAATATGAAGTGACTAGAGATGACATACATCAAGTAATAGGTCATAAAGTACAAGTCATGAAGTACGAGTAAGAACAATATATAGTACATGTATCAAGGATGAGATACAAAGTCAAGAAGGTAATCAAGTATATAGAAACCATAAGTTAGTCGACTAGGTTGGTAGAGTAGTCGACTAATAGAAGGGTTAGTCGACTAACAGTAGGGTATAGTCGACTAAAACTGTGTAACAGAGAGTTGGTTTCTGATTCAGGGAAAGTTAGTCACTAGGTTGAAATAGTAGTCGACTAACAGACATGTCAAGTCGACTAACAGTATGTTAAGTCGACTAAAACTGTGATACAGAGAGTTGAGTTTATTTCAGGAGTCGACTAGGGGAATTCTAGTAGTCGACTAGGGATATCTAGTCGACTGGTAAAAGGGACTAGTCGACTAAAACTGTGAAGTCAGAAAAGGCTACGTTTCAGCTAAGAGTTTCTAGTCGACTAGGTTCTAGGTCAAGTCGACTAATCATGGGGAAAAACAGAATACAGAGCAGAATCTGCTGGTTGTGTTGGATGGTCTAAGAATAGGATTTTTATGACATAAGAACACAAGATATGGAGATACAAGTATGCTTAGGAAAGAAACAAATCTTGGTGAGTAGAAATACTCACAAGGATTGGTTAGGTGAAGCTTTGTAGTCTTGAAAAGATCCCAAGGTGGAGATGATGGCCTCAATCCAAAAGTAGTGTTGAAGTTGAAGTTGCTTGATGTGGAGAAGATGATCTTGGTGTTGCTTGGGAGTTGGTGGTTGAAGATGAAGACCTTGATGATGCCCTAGATGAAGTTCTTGAAGTTGGAGGTGAGTTGAGAGGGAGGAGGATTTTGGTGAAGGGATTTCTTTTAGTGAAGTGAAGAAAAAAGAGATGGAATTGTAAAGAAATGTTTATATATGATTTGGAATTTGTGAAGGTGGTGAAATTAGAGTAGATGAGAGGGGGTTAATTGCAAAGTGGAGGAGGGGTGAGTGTCCTTCTCTTGGCCACTTGGCCGGCCAAGGAAGAGAGAGAAAAAGAGAGATATTTTTGTGGGAAGTGTGTGGAAGAGTGTGGAATTATTGAATTTGGAAAATGGAAATGCTTTAGCTTGTGGAGGAAAGAAAGAAATAAAGGAAAAGGAAAAATGGAAAAGAAATTGAAATGAGATATATATTTCTTGGAATTAGAATTGGAAAATATTGAAAGGACAGATACCCGGTTTAAATCGGATACGGAAAACATTTCGGAAAATACCGGAATCGTCCGGAAATTCAAGTATCTCGGAACGACCCGAAATAATTATCAAAAATCCATAATATTATATTCAGAATAATGGTGAAATCTGTTTAAGAAATACTTTATAGTTTTAAAAACTAAAAATCCCGGAATCAGTTATCTACCGACTCCGTTGGAATTTCCATAAAATTATAAAATCCTCAGAAAAAGCATGTAGGTAGAAAAATA